>PVHX01010411.1:0-70340 GCA_004024805.1 Geosciurus inauris
TGGATGGAGAATTTTTAAAACCTGCTTAGGGCTAGGCATGGTGGCTCATTTATTTTTACGTGGTGCTGAGGATGGAACCCAGTGCCTCACATGTAGGAGGCAAGCTCTCTGATGCTGAGCCACAACCCCAGCCCCATGCACTGAAGGTTTTTGAGGGAGGGAGGGAGGCTCTGGTGACCAAAGGATTGTTTAGGAGAAACTTACAGATATGCAAGTATCTACCAAGTGCTGGGTCCTCAGAAAACAACTGTGAATAAGACCCAGCTCTGTACTCTGGTCCCTCACTCCAGCTGTGCCTACAAGGGGCAGGGCATGGCTTAGGAGAGTTAGGGAGGAACCCTTTACTGGGACAAACAAGGACTCTGGAGCTGGATTGTCCCAGATTCCACTGTTAGTTCTCAAATCAGCTAATCTCTCTATATGACCTTGGGCAAGTTACCCTGCTTCTCAGACTCTCCACCTTTATCACAAGGATAATCATTGCTCTTCCAGAGTTGTTGGTGTAAATTAAACAATACATTTAATGATCTAGCATGGTGCTTGGCATACACTAGACGCTCAATAGATGTTAGCTTTCCCTATGAAGAGGCATAAATGTTAGGATTCACCCCCCCCCCCCCGTAAGGTAACAGGTTCCTGGCTTTCATTTTAGGGGGAAAAGGGATATAAATGCATATAATATAGCTCAACCACGCAAACTAACAAAGAGCCCTGTGTCCTGGGAAATGCACTGCAGGGTCTAGGCTCAGGTCTGGACTCCACGCCAAAATATTTCTCCCCATTTCCAGGGAACCCGGGCCCACTTCTCAATGCGCTATCATCTGCTCAATCCTGTGCTGTGTGTCCGGTAACCACCCTCTGTCTCAGTTTCCTGGGCTGCTAGCGCCGGCCTACAGGGCCAACAACAGGTGTCACGGCCCCTTTAAGCTGTAAAGCTCGTGTTGCAATCGCTGCTTCTAAGACCGGTCCTTTCCGGGGGGCGGAGCCTATACATGTTGCAGCAGCCAACCAAAGCGCCGCATTTTCCGCGGGAGATCTGAATTTCGCGGCACGCAGTTTGGCGCTAAAAAAAAGAAGAGGAGAAAAAAGAGACCAAGGAAGGCTTGGGAACCGGAGAGCGAGCCGGGAGCAAGTCGGGGCTCTCGGGGCCCCTCCCGCGGCCGCGCGCATCGCGCCTCTGCCCAGCCCGTGGGCACCCGCGGCTTCTCCTCAGAGCGGCCCAGACCCCAGGCGCCCCTAGGCCTCTGGCTCGCGGGCAGTCCCAGGAGGCGGCCGCCCTCGGGGCGGGACAGCTCCTGGCAGTGCCACCGTCGCCGGCCGGTCTCCAAGCGGCGATCTCCAAGCGCTGCTCGGCCTAAGGCCAGGAGGGGAGGGTCCGACCTCGCAGGGTAGACGTCCATTGGCGGCTTCCCCCGGCCTCCGCGCCATGCCGCGGGCTGTGTGAGGCGTTGCAGGCTCCAGAGCCCGCAGGTGCCCGCGGGCGCGCCAGGGCCGTTGGATAGGGGGCGCCGCACTCGCCATGCTGCGCGGACCCCGGGCCCTGGCTCCGGCCGCTGCGCAGCCCACAAAGGGGGTGCCCTCATTGAGCCCCACGGAGCTATGGCCGCCCGGCCTGAGCAGCCCCCAGCTCTGCCGGGCCACCACCTCCTGCTACACATCGCTGTGCCCGCAGACGGTGCCTCCTGCTGCGGCACCTAGCACCTGCCTCGACGCCACTCCCCACGGACCGGAGGGCCAAGTTGTGAGATGCGTGCCGGCAGGCCGGCTGCCGGTAATGCTGGGGACCCCCACTGCTGCTCCCTACGCTTTTCTGGTTGGGGAAAAAGAGGGAGGGGCTCCTGAGATGCAGTCTGAGCGAAGCAGGTTGAGTTCAGGGGTGGGAGAAGATGAGCTTTCAGTTTCCAGAATAATCCATTGCCCCTAATAACTGGGGGGGGGGGGGACATTTTCGGAGTTTGGATGAAATAATCTCATCCACTGTAGTGGGGAGTTCTGAGCACTAAATAGAGAGTCTGGAGACCCAATCCAATGTCTAAGTGCACTGGGTGACTCTGGAGAAGCCCACAAGGCACCCAATGTTGACACGGTTCATTCATTTATTTATTGTTTGGTCCAAAATCCAGTGCTGGGCACCTGCTACTTGTCTCCAGGGCTTGGCCTGGGGATACCTTGGGGACTTAAGACAGGAGGATAGGTCTGGTGGCTCTCTCAAATCCAGTCTGGCTTGGACAGACTCCAGACTGTCCATCCAGCCAACTTTTTCCAAGTATGTGCCCTAAGTGTTCCCCAGATCCAGTCTTCACTCCCAGATAGGCAGTAGCAGATGCGAATGCAGGCAGGCCCGGGTGCCTGTTCAGTTGGGCTATTCCCTCATGCCTGTTGCCAGGGAGGGCCCAAAATATGGTGGCATCCAGCAGCACAGGGTGTGTTTTGTGGGAGTGGAATTCCTGGAGCCAACCTGAATCGAAACAACCTTAGTCTGGGTGGAGTGGGAAAGGGCCTGGGGGACTGGGAACAGGGTGGGGTTAGAGGAGCCTGTTTTTTAGTCCTGACTGCCACTAATCCACTGTGTGTATTTGGATGAGTCTGGACCTCAGTTCCCTCTTCTTGAAAATGCATGTGTGCATGGGTAGCTGTGGGGCTAGCTCACCTTGGGTCACTTCCAGCTTCAGGTCCTTGGTTTTGGAAGCTCTCCAGGGAGAGAAAGTGGGGGTGTTGTAGTTGGCTTAGTTGTAGGTGTAATAAGTTTGGGTACCCCCCAACTCCCAGGCCGCTGGTGAGACTTGTGCCAGCCACCAAGCACGGATCCCCAGCTCTCTCTGGCTGCAGGGAGAGCCCCAATTCCTGCCGCTGGAATCAGGCTTGGCTTTGCTTCCCCAGAGCCCCTTCCTGCCCATTATTTACAACTAGGGGGGCAGAAGGCAGGTATGCTATCATCCTATCATTTATAGGTCAAGCACCTGCAAATAACCATTATATTTCAGTGTCTTGTGTTCAGTATTTTATAGTTTAAAACACTCTTGTAGCTTGTGAAGTAAGTGGGATTAGTAGCTCCTTGTTAAGGGGAAACTGAGGGTCAGAGAGAGGATGTGACCTATCCAAGGTCATACAGGGAGATTGGGTAGAGAGCCCTGACCCACAAGGCATCCATCTATGCAGCCTTGACTTTCTCCTATACTACCCGAATTAGAAGCTAGTGTCCCCAGAGTCTCTCCTCTGGCCAGCTGCTTTCAGACTCAGAGTTTTAGTAACAGCTGTGGTTTTGAACTACTTTGAATGCTCCCAGAGGAACCCAGACTGCATCTGTCTGCAACTCCCTCCAGGAGGGGCTCAATGGTCTTAGCAAGGACAGCTCTCTTTTATTCAATGCCTCTCATATGCCAGACACCGCTTGAAACTCTTCAAAATCGTTATCTTGGTTAAGATACCCAGGATGAGGCACCTTGAAGGTAAGGAAATTGAGCAGAGCAGCGAAGTCACTTGCCCAAGATATGAGCCAAGAAGTCGGGAAGTCTGCTTGCATAGATACCTCTATAGGCTTGCCAGGCCCAGAGCCCTCTCTCCTGTGGGTTCCCAGATGCCCAGGGCCTCAGCCCCATGGGCAGGCCTGTCCCCTGCTTACTCATTTTACAAGGGTGTGACCTGAAGCAGCTCCAAACCCAGCCCTGGGTGTGGCTCCCTGCTTTGTGGCCAGGCTGCAAAGTGCAGGGTGAGCAGGATTTGTTGGAGGAGCTGTCCTTTAAAGCATTAGCAACCAAGATTGAGGATAGGATGAAGGCTAGACCCCAGGTCTGCTTGCTCCTGTCCAGTGTACTTGCCACCACTTAAAGAAGACTCAGAAGATACTCCTTTATTGAATCCCACCTCTGGCCAGGCACGTGACATGATTCTGTTTCTGCTCTTTGGGGGATTCTACAAGATTCTGCAATGGTTCTCGTCTTTTTTGTTGTTGTTGTTGTTGTTGTTGTTACCGGGGATTGAATTCAGGGCCACTTGACCACTGAGCCACATCCCCAGCCCTATTTTGTGTTTTAGGTAGAGACAGGGTCTCACTGAGTTGCCTAGCGCCTCGCCATTGCTGAGGCTGGCTTTGAACTCGTGATTCTCCTGTCTCAGCCTCGCTAAGTGCTGGGATTACAGGCATGTGCCACTGCGCCCAGCGGGTTCTTGTCTTTTTGTCTATATCTTCCAAATTTCCTCTGAGAACCATAAAAGAAAATAAACTCTATTTATTTATTTATTTTTGAGGGTGTAGGGGTGTCTGGCTATGTTGCCCAGGCTGGCCTTGAACTCCTCAGCTCAGGCAATTCTGCCTCAGCCTCCTGAGTAGCTGGGACTACAGGTGTGTGCCATGCTGCAAAGGCTGAAAATAAACCTTTTATTGAACTCCGCAAGGCAGATCAGAAGAGGAGATGTAGGCTCAGAGGGGCGAGGCCACGAATCCCTGAGTCCTTGTCTAGCTGCCAGGTGGCACCACTGAGGGCTGAAAGCCAGACTCAGCCCCTTACATGTGCCTCCACTCCTCACTGTCTAACTTAGGGCTTGGGAGAGACTTGGCTCCACTCTGTGTGACCTTGGGCAAGTCACTTCCCCTTCTCTGAGCCTGAGTTTCCTTACCTTGCCAGTAAGGGGCTTGGCCTGGGGCTTCCTATAAGTCACTATGTTCTCTCTGAAGGCTGGCAGGATGTACTTGAATTCTAACCAGGTTGAAGGGGCAGTCAAGAGGTCCAAGTAGGAACCTTGCTGGTCTCTGGGTGTGGTCACAGACCTTTGCTTTCCTTGGCTCCTTGCAGCTGTCTCTCTCAGCTCACCCTTGAACTTGGCCCTTGCTGGTGCTTTAGTGTTGGCACCTGCCCTGTGTGAGCACTGGCTTGGGCAGGTCAGAGTGCTTTTGCTGCACTCTTGCTCACTCCTCAGCAGAGGAGGAGTGGACTGTCCTCATTTTACAGGTGGCTGAAGAGGCCAACTAACTCTGCAGTTCACCCAGCTAAGAAGGGGGAGGCCCAGCTGTGAGCCAGGTCAGTGTGCCCCCAGGCCTGTGATCAGCCTCTCTTTGGGATTATTCTTTGCCACCTCAGTTCTGCAGGCTCAGCCCAGCCACATGCTGACTTCTGGGCAGTGCCTATAGGTGTCAGGGAGATGTCCCAAGGTAGAGGACACAGCTGCTTAAGGACCCTGTAAGGATTATGATCAGGGAGATTAAGAGAAGGGAGGGGGCGTGTGTGTGTGTGTGTGTGTGTGTGTGTGTGTGTGTAGCGCGACAGGGGCTGGCTCTGCCAGCCTTGGCCCCAGTTCCAGCAAATCCTGGGAGAATGTATGGCCCTGGGGTCAACGGACCTGGGTTCAAACCCTGACTCTGCCTTTGTCTCTGTGAGCGTGGGCACACACCTTAACCTGAGTCCATTTGTCTGCCAAGAGTGCCAGTCCCAATGTTGTAGAACTGCAGGAGCATGTGCCTGGCCCCCTGGAAGTCTTCTGTTCAGGGTCCTCTCTGCCACCTCTGGCTCTGTAGGGGGTATGGTTTTGGTAGGGGAGGTGAGTGCTCCCAGAGGCTCTGGGCTGCCCCTGCTCTGCCTTTCTCTCTGACCTTCATATTCCTTACAAGGGTCCTGAGGTGGACAACCTTGACTGGCTGGACAAAGGCCTCTTGAGTTCACCAGCCTCAACTTTTCAGTTGTGAAGTGGGGCCCCATGATGTTAGGAAGGTTCAGTGAAGTGGATGTTGAGGCTTGGCTTGGGGAAAGTGCAGTGACTGGGCCTTTCTCTAATGACAGGATGGAGTAGATTCCTAGAATCTAGGACTTCACTAGTTGAAAGGCAGATAAAAAATATTCAAGAGAGACTTGCAGAGGAATGAGCAGGGAGGTGTCTGGATTATGTCCAGGCCTGGGCAGGGGTAGATGAGTGAAGGGTCATATCCAGGCTCCTCCAACCAAGGAGCAGAGTTCCTCCAATTAGTCCAGGAAGACTTCCTGGAGGAGGCAGGAGTGGGGGAGGGGAGCAGACAGCAGGAGGAGCTGTCACCCCCCACCCCCACACCTGTCAGCCCAGCTGCGCTCAGCAGCAGTTAGAAGACTCAGCCCTTCCGAGCATGACCTCACCACCAAGTGTTAAAATAAGCCCTTAAGTCAGGGTGGGGGTATCTGGGTGACTCGGGACAGTGGAGGAAGGAAATGGGCGCGGTGGCTCCCAGAACTTGTGTCAGGGAAGATGGTGAGATTGAACTTTAGGTGTGGGACTGCATCTTTCTGAATACCTACTGTGTGCTGAGCCACAGACTGTGAATTTTTTTTTTTTAAGTTGTTAATGGATCTTTATTTTATTTATTTTGTATGTGGTGCTGAGAATCGAACCCAGTGCCTCACACATGCTAGGCAAGCGCTCTGCCCTCAGACTGTGAATTTTATAGATTCCTTCTCAATCTTCACAGTAGCCCTGGAGGTGTTTTCTACCCCGTTTTACAGAGGAAGCAACTGAGGCTCCTAGAAGCAGAGCATTCTCCCAGGTCACGCAGTGAGCCTGCAGAGGAGCTGAAGACTCCAGCTGGCTCTCTGACCTGTGCCCCAGTGCCCCTGCCCTGCCCCTGCTCAGCCCTAACCAGAAGGGAAGCCTTTTCTGGGCACTGAGGCTCTGGGCCTGGTTGTACTGGTGGTGGCGGCGGAGGGGAGAGGAGCAGATGGGTCTGTGGTTTGATTTCCCCAGCAGGTGTTTCCCAAGCTTGGTGGGGATGGGGAGGGGCAGCACGGGCCTCAGCTGCCTCTCCTTAAGACACTGGGGAAAGGCTTATTGTCTGCTTCTCAGCAAAGAAAGAATGGCTAAATGTCTCTTCAGGGGACCCTGGATCCCTTAAGCCAGAGCCCGAGCATGGGGGTGGGAGGTATTTGCACTGTTTCCCAGTGTGAGCACCTCCCTGGGGTGTGGCACGAAGCCAGGAAGTCTCCAGGGCATGGGCGGATGCTAGGCCACACCCTGATAAGGGCCAGCTGTGGGGTAGTGATGGGCACCAGCTGGCTGGGTCAGCTGTTTTTTGCAGAGGGGCTGGTCCGCAACCTGATGTGGTTTAGGCCTCACTACTTCCTCCTTGTATGTCCTCTGGGCATGGGGTTGGGAGTAGAGGCAGCCTTGGGGCCTGTAATTAAGAACCCTGAGCCTTAGCCTCACGGATTTGGTAGGGCCTCCAGTGCCTGGGCCTCAGAGATGAGATTTTTTTATTTTTATTTTTTGGTATGAGATTGAACCCAGGAGCACTTAACCACTGGGCCACATCCCCAGCCCTTTTTATTTTTTGAGAGAGCTTTTTGTTGTTGTTGTTGTTGTTGTTTTTTTGGTACCAGGGATTGAACTCAGGGGCACTCGACCACTGAGCCACATCCCCAGCCCTGTTTTGTGTTTTATGTAGAGACAGGGTCTCACTGAGTTGCTTAGCGCCTCGCCATTGCTGAGGCTGGCTTTAGAACTCGCGATCCTCCTGTCTCAGACTCCCAAAGTGCTGGGATTACAGGTGTCTGCCACCATGCCCGGCTCAAAAATGAGATTTTTATTTATTTTTTAAATGCTTACCTTTCAGGTCATTGATATTTCCTTACCAGTAAGTATGGTGATGCTTCACTAGGGCTGGTGGCAAACAGGAAGTAGCGGCTCTGCACCTTAGCCTCAGGTCAGGGAAAGTCTGATTCTTACTGCACTTCTCTCCCTATCTTTCCAAGGCCAAAAGGAAGCTGGACCTGGAGGGCATCGGGAGACCAGTGGTCCCGGAATTCCGGACTCCCAAGGGGAAGTGCATTCGAGTGGATGGCCTCCCCAGCCCCAAAAGTAAGAGCTCCTGATGGGCATCTGGAGGGTGTGGGCAGAGGGTGCCAAGCCTACCCAAATCATCAGGAGCAATATTTGCATTTTCTGGTTTATCAAGGTTTCCTGTGTGTTCTCTCATTTGATCCTACCTAAGGCAACTTGAGATTCAGAGAGCTCAAGTGACTTGCCCAAGGTTACACATCTAGTAAGTGGAATCAGGACTAAAGTCAATGGAAGTCTTGCACTGCTTCCGTACCACTACTGTTTGCATGAGCTAAATTTTATGACCAATGTTTTGGAAGACTACTATTTTTTTTTTTTAATTTTTTTGGTACTGGGGAATGAACTCAGGGGCACTCGACCACTGAGCTACATTCCCAGCCCTATTTTGTGTTTTATGTAGAGAGAGGGTCTCACTGAGTTGCTTAGCACCTCACCACTGCTGAGGCTGGCTTTGAACTTGGAATCCTCCTGCCTCAGCCTCCCGAGCCACTGGGATTTTAGGTGTGTATCACCACAACTGGCTAGGGTTTTGTTGTTTTTTTGTTTTGGTACTGAGGATTGAACCCAGGGGCACTTTAGTACTGAGCTACATCCCCAGCCCTTTATTTATTTATTTAAAAACATTTTTAGTTGTAGATGGATACAATATCTTTATTTTGTTTATTTAGGTTTAGTTTTTTGTTGTTGTTGTTGTTTTTTGGTACCGGCGATTGAACTCAGGGGTACTCGACCACTGAGCCACATCCCCAGCCCTATTTTGTGTTTATGTAGAGACAGGGTCTCACTGAGTTGCTTAGCACCTCACTTTTGCTGAGGCTGGCTTTGAACTCGCGATTCTCCTGTCTCAGCCTCCCAGAGTGCTGGGATTACAGGCGTGCGCCACCGCGCCTGGCTGCGGATTTCTGCCTCTTGAGACTCCAGTGCATATTCTTGTTTAATTAGCAGTTTAAGCAAATGTTTGTGAGAACTGCTAGTTTACAAGAGCAACTTAAAGGAGGAAAAATTTATTTTGGGCTCGTACTGTCAGAGATTCAGTCTGTCGTCAGCCCACTCCGTTGATGTGGACTCCAGGTGAGGCCGAACAGCAGGGCAGAGGGTGTGGTGGATGAGCACTGCCCAGCTCATGGCAGCCAGGAAGCAGCTAGAGAGAAAGGGAAAGTGGCCACAGGGAAGGAGAACCCTTCTAGGACAGGCCCCAGTGACCCACCTCCTCCAGCCGTAACCCACCTACCTACAATTGCCACCCAGTTTGTCCTTTCAAACTGGGATGTACTGATTGGTCCCAGCTCTCACAGGCTCATCATTTCACATGTGAATATTCCTGCATCCACAGGAGCTTTTGGGGGACACCTCATATCCATACCTTCATAAGGTGGGACATGTAAGGGTCAGGAATGTGAGCGTCCAGGCAGGGCTCTGACTTGACTGGTCACTCTTCTGTGAACCTGAGTCATCTTATCTATAAAATGAGATACAGCTAGATCAGGAATGATGAGAAAGGTTCCTCTTCAACTGATTGGTAGAAGCTGCCCAAGGCACAGGGTTGAAGGATTCTAAATTATAGCAGGATTAGTGAAAAAACTGTGCTGACCAATTAGTGATGTCTGCCATGAACACAAAACCTACTAAAATAGACAGTGTGCAGAATTCTGCAGTCCCCTTCCTGGGGAATCTGAGACTCTCTAAAATTCAGGTTCCAGAACTAGTTTGACCACTCTCTTGCTGTGTGACTTGCAAGTCACTTGATTGCAAAAGGCCCCTTCTGGTTTAAGATGCTGCAGCTGAGATATAGTCTTATGACATCTACTTCATTGAGAAAGGGATTTGTTTTTCATGAATTTGCCTCATTTGATATTATATGACTGATTCACCTTAGATAAAGAGAAGGCAAATGTGTGTCTACAAAACTGTTCTCAAAATCAGGTTTGTCTTCAGGCACAGTGGTCCTTGCCTGTGATCCCAGTGACTTTGAAAACTGAGGCAAGAGGATTGCAAGTTTGAGGCTAGCCTCAGCCTCAGCAACTTAGGGAGACCCTGTCTCAAAACAAAGTATAAGAAGGACTGGGGATGTAGCTTAGTGGTAAAGCTCTCCTGGGTTCACTCCCCAGTACTAAGGGGGAAAAAAAGAACCCCAACAACTTCTGGTTTGCCATTCCCTCCCTATGGTAAATTCAAAGTCCTGGTTTAACTGGCAGGAGAGGGTAATGGTTAGGAAGGAAGACTGGAGCCAAACTGCCTGGGTTAAAATTCTGGCTTTGCCACTTTTCTAGCTGAGTGGGCTGCCCAGGTGACTTAACCTGTTGGTGTCCTGTGTTCTCATCTATAACATGGGGATGGTTGTACACCAGGCTGATGTGTCATAAGGATGGACTGTATTAACATGTGGAAAATGCTTGCAACAGTGACCTGCTCATAGCAAGCAGCCTTAGTTGATACAGCTGTTCTGAGCTGTGGTGGGAATGTGCTCCGAACTGGGAGTTAGGACACTTGTCTTCCGGTCTTGACAGTGGCCCCTGGCTGTGAGACCCTGAGCAAGTCATTTTGCTAATAGGTATCAGTTTCCCTGCCTGGACCACAGTGGGGAACAAGTCCCTGCCTCACAGTGTTCTGTGGACTGGAAAGTGGGTGCAGGTCAGTGGAGAGTCTCCAGGCTGGTCCTCCCTGAGCTGTGAACGGGCCTCTCTCCTCCTCAGCCCCCAAGTCCCCCGGGGAGAAGACTCGGTATGACACATCGCTGGGGCTTCTCACAAAGAAGTTCATTTACCTCCTGAGCGAGTCTGAGGATGGGGTCCTGGACCTGAACTGGGCTGCTGAAGTGCTGGATGTGCAGAAAAGGCGCATCTACGACATCACCAATGTGCTGGAAGGCATCCAGCTCATCCGCAAGAAGGCCAAGAACAACATCCAGTGGGTGTGAGTGCCTGGGCCAGGCGGTCAGCACCATCCAATGGGTGCACTGCTGTGGACGGAGCCGGGGGCACTAGCCAATGGGTGCAGATGTCAGGGGCTGAGGGCAACATCCAGTGGGCACAAGTGCTGGGGTGGCCAAGAACAACCAATAGGTTCACATGCCCCTGGAGAAAGATTTCTAGGAGGTGTAAAGGCCTGCAAGAACCCCAGACCCTTCCTTGTGTCGGGGATATCAAGATCCCCGGCTCTTACCTTAGGAAAGTCCCCTGGGCGCTGAGTAGGCTTAATCCAGACTGCTCCCCTGATTCTGTAACGTCTTAAAGGACAGACCCGCAGCCCCTGGCGTGAACCCTAAGAAAGCCCTAGCAGAGGAGGCAGTACTGAGGTCACTCCAGTTCATTTGGAAAAGGCTGGAGCATAGGGATGGATGGAGTTGAGAGCTCTCCAAAAATGGGGTTCAGGCCTTCACTTGTTTCTCCTCCCTCGCCCATCGTTAAGCCTCAAGTTCCAGTCCACGGCAGCTCCCCGGGAGCTGTGCGCGACCACTGATTTGCACAGCCCAGGGGGACTCTCGTCGGCTGTGGGACTAGCCTTATCCTGGAGTTTCACCCACTCCACTGGTGCAGCTCTGTGCAGCAGCACTGGGGCTGGGGCTCCCTGGAGGTGGCTGATACTGACAGTGGGGGCTGCTCTGTTCCCAGAGGCAGGGGACTGTTTGAAGACCCCACTCGGCCGGCGAAGCAGCAGCAGCTTGGGCAGGAGCTGAAGGAGCTGATGAACAAGGAGGCGGCTTTGGACCAGCTCATCCAGAGCTGCTCCCTGAGCTTCAAGCACCTGACAGAGGATACAGCCAACAAGAGATATCCTCTTTGTGCTAGGAAGGGGTGGAGCTGCAGGGCCTGCCGCCTGTTTATAGCTACCCAGGGGTGTTGCAACACCTCCCCGAAGGGATTCTCTCCTCCTAGGGGTTACACATATCTGTTTCTTCCTTTCTTAGGCTTTTTTCTGAAACCTATTAAAATTACTTTCTCATTATTAAAATTAAGACAAGTACATTTCTTTTTTTTTTTTTTTTTTGTACTGGGGATTGAACTCAGGGGCACTCGACCACTGAGCCACATCCCCAGCCCTATTTTGTGTTTTATGTAGAGACAGGGTCTTACTGAGTTGCTTAGCACCTCGCCATTGCTGAGGCTGGCTTTGAACTCACGATCCTCCTGTCTCAGCCTCCCTAAGTGCTGGGATTACAGGCGTGTGCAACTGTGCCTGACTCTTTTCTTTCTTTTTTAAAGATAGAGTCTTGCTAAGTTGCTGAGCCTGGCCTGGAACTCTGTGATTCTCCTGCCTCAGTCTCCCAAGTAGATGGGGCTACTAGAAAATGGAGAGAAGTGAGCTACTACCTCCTTCATGCAGCCATTAACTGTACACCTGTGTATGTTATATAAATAGTTATGTGCCTGCTGTATGTTAGACATGTTATCTAGGTTTTCTCCACTTGGTGTATTACTGTAGACATCTTTCTGTGTTGTCACATATCTTTCCTAAACTGTTTGATTGACCCACATGAAATCTTTTTTTTTTTTTTGCACCAGGCATTGAACTCAGGGACGTTCAACCACTGAGCCACATCCCCAGCCCTGTTTTGTGTTTTATGTAGAGAGAGGGTCTCACTGAGTTGCTTAGCACCTCGCCATTGCTGAGGCTGGCTTTGAACTTGCAATTCTCCTGTCTCAGCCTCCCACAGTGCTGGGATTACAAGCGTGAGCCACCGCGCCTGGCTGCACATGAAATCTTTGATATTCATCCAATTTTATCTTTGAAAAAGAAATTTCATATGGTTTAACCTCTTATTTATTTAGGTACTGGGGACTGAACCCGGGGGTGCTCTACCATTGCGCTACATCCCAGTCCTTTTTAATTTTTAATTTTGAGATGGGGTCTTGTTAAGTTTCTTAGGGCCTCACTAAGTTGCTGAGGCTGGCCTCGAACTTGTGATCCTCCTGCCTCAGCCCAGTAGCACCTGGCATAAAGAAGCATTTTAAGATGATTTTTTCTCTCCATTTGCTTTCTAACGGGATCCAGGGTAGCTTGTGATACTTGAAGAACAGGTGCTACTTTTGAGGTATTTCTGAGATGTTTAAAGAGCTTTGAGAGGTGATGTTTGGAGGCTTCAGTGGATGGAAGCCCTGCCAGGGAGACTGGAGGTGTGGCTTCTGATCAGGCAGTTACTTTTCTTGACTCTTCCTGCCCCTACACTGGCCTATGTGACCTACCAGGACATCCGCGCTGTTGGCAACTTTAAGGAGCAGACGGTGATCGCTGTCAAGGCCCCTCCACAGACGCGACTGGAAGTGCCCGACAGGGCTGAGGTGAGAGGAGAAGGATGCGATGGAGAGCAGGGTGGGGTGCCCCAGGCATCTCTCTGGACTCTGTCCCTGGCACTGCCCAGCCCCAAGTTTTGCTGTTCTGTGCTGGTGCCCACGGCGGTATTGGTGGCCTCTAAGCTGGGACAGAAAGGGCAGCAGAAATGGAGTTCTAGCCTGAGGAAGTCTGTTCCTCCAGAGGTTCTCTGTTCTTCCTGCATCCCGTGCCCACACACAACCATGTTAGCAGTCACAAAAATCCTTTCCTGCTGACTGTGCTCCTAGGTTCAAGATCAAAATTTCTTTGTGTGTGTGTATGTGTTGGGGGTTGAACCCAGAGGCACTTTACCACTGAGCCACATCCCCAGCCCTTTTTTAAATTTTAAGGCAGGGTCTCACTAAGTTGCTTAGGGCCTCACTAAGTTGCTGAGGCTGGCCTTCAACTTGGCAGTCCTCCTGCCTCAGCCTCCTGAATAGCTGGGATTACAGATGTATACCACCGTGCCTGGCAAGATCAAAATTCTTTTTTTTTTTAAATATTATTGCATTTTTTATACCTTTATTTTTTAATTTGTTTTTATATTAGATTGCTGAGGATTGAACCCAGTGCCTCATGCATGCTAGGCAAGCGCTCTTACCACTGAGCTACAGCGCCAGCCCAAGATCAAAATTCTTAACTCTCCCTATGAGGCCTTCGGTGTTCTGACTCCAGCTGACCCACTTCCATGGTCCTCTTCCATGCCTGCCCCATCTGCCTTTGCTTTGGTCACACTGACCTGTGTGTAGTCTCCTACCACAATAAGCACATCCTTACACAAGACCTTCACACATGCGGTTCCCTCTCTGCCAATGCGCTTCCACCTGGCTTATGATACTTATCCTCAGGTCTCAACTTGCACATGGGTCACGTCCTTGAGGAAGCCTTCCCTGATCACCCTCTGACCTCATAGCCTCCTGTGCTTTCCCACCACACTAAATCTCCATTCCCTGGCACGCGTTTGGCAGGATGGCACGATCGCCTCCTGCTTCTCTGTTAGGCTGTAGGTTTCATGACAGAACGTTCTGTGCACCTTGTGTCTGCAGTCCGGGGTCTGGCACGTAGGGAGGGCTCTGGAAGGAATCTGATTGAAGGAAAAAGTGGAGGCTACAGAGTTGATTAAGGCCCCATTCCTTCCTTGCAGGAGCTCAGGACCTCACGGGGAACAGACTCAGGCAAACAGTGGTGCTCTCGTTTGTAACTGAAGATGGGCTTTGAGGGCAGAATGTATGGAGGAACCTCCTGGGGGTGACGGTGGAACTGGGTCTTAAAGACTGAGCAGGTTTCAGCCGGGCGCAGTGGCGCACGCCTGTAATCCCAGTACTTTGGGAGGCTGAGACGGGAGAATCGCGAGTTCAAAGCCAGCCTCAGCAAAGGCGAGGCACTAAGCAACTCAGTGAGACCCTGTCTCTACATAAGACACAAAATAGGGCTGGGGATGTGGCTCAGTGGTTGAGTGCCCCTGAGTTCAGTCCCTGGTACCAAAAAAAAAGTACTGAGCGGGTTTCTAGAGACCATGTGCCTGAATGGAGTGTGTGCAGGCGCCTGCAGGTTTTGTTGCAGGTGTGTGGTGGGGAATGACAGAGCTGTGTCCACGCGTCAGGACTGTGTCAGTCTACCTCTCCCAGCCGCATCACAAGCTCAGCCGCTGGAGCCGGGGAAGGGTGCTCCCCCAAAACCACATGACCTGAGGCTGTGGAGGGGGATTTCCCAAAGGAAAGTCAAAGTGCTTTCCTTAGAAAAGGAGCCAAGGGGGCTGGGGCTGTGGCTCAGTGGTAGAGTTCTCGCCTTGCATGCGTGAGGCCCTGGGTTCGATCCTCAGCACCACATACAAAGCAATAAAATAAAGGCATTGTGTCCATCTACAACTAAAAAAATTTAAAAATAAGAAAGAAAGAAAAGAAAAGGAGCTGAGGTATGAGCCAGAACAGCGATGTCCACCACAGGCCACACAGGGTACATGTGGAACCCAACTTGGGGGTTGAGCTTCTTCATGTGGAAGGACCGTGGCAGCGCAGTCACACCAACACACAGGTCAGCGTCCAGCTGCCCAGGGCCATGAGCTGCCTTCTCTTCCTCTTCCAGGAGAACCTGCAGATATATCTGAAGAGCACCCAAGGGCCCATTGAAGTCTACCTGTGCCCGGAGGAGGTGCAGGAGCCGGACAGTCCCGCCAAGGAGCTCCTCCCCTCCACCTCCACCCGCAGCCCTAGCCCTGCGTGTGCCCAGCCCAGTGGCAGCAGCGACCCTGCGATCCTGGAGCCTGAGGCATCAGGTAGGGCCCTCTGTACAGAAGGACAGGAAGTGGGAGAGCAGCTGGCGTTGGTCTCCCCTTCCACGCCTGCACTTGTTGGATGCCTACATCCTCCAGCGGCTGGGGGCACGGTTCCCTCCCTGGCACACGTGCACTGCGCTTTGTACTTTGGGAGACCAAGACACCTCTCGCTGGGGAGCCAGTGCTGTTCCCAGGCCCAGGAGGGCTTGGATCTGAACCCAGCTCTACTGCTTCCCAGCTATGTGTGTTGGGCAAGTGATTGAAGCTTTCTTGGCCTTGACTTCCTCATCTGTAAGAAGTTGGGCATAGGAATTCATAACAGCTAGTTCTTGGGGTGAGCCCAGTGCACTCTCTGCAGACACAGTCAATCAAGGAAGGGGCCCCTGGCTGGAGGGGCTCACCCTTGACTGGGAGGTGAGAGGAGCAGTTGGCAACACTGGTGAGAAGTTTCCAGGGAGCAAAGAGGCAGGGGAAGTCCCTGAGAGCTTCCCCGGGGTGGTGGAAGTCCTTAGGTGCGGGAGCTGTAAAGGCCCTTGTGCAGGATGACTTTTGTGTTACTGGCTCGCACACCAGGCTGGGCTGCCAGGATTCCTTGCTCCCATTGCCATGTGAGCAAGCGTTTTAGTATTTGTTTTCTTAGCAGAATTCCTTTAAGTAGAACCCTAGTGTTTCAACAAAGGCAGAGCTAGAACTGGTCTGATGGAAGTCTCATGGGGGCATCTGCAGAACACAGGTTGGATTCCACTTCTCTAACTCAAAGCTTGACACACTATTGCCTGCAGGTCAAATCTGGCCTGCCGTTATATGACCCATGAGCTAAGAATGGTTTTTATTTTTATTTATTTTTTCTTGTGGTGCTGGGGATCAACCCCAGGGCCTTGTGCAGGCTAGAAAAATACTCTACCCCGTAGCTACATCCCCAGCCTCGTTTTTACATCTTTCGAGTAGGGAAGGTACAACTGCATTAGAGAGACACAAGTGTCCTGAAAAGCCTAAAATGCTATCCAGCCCTATAGAAAAGTTTACTGACCCTGATCTCACACAACTCTTCATTTTATACATGAGTAAACTAAGGCCCAGAGAGAGCAAGTGGTTTCCCTAAGGTCACACAGCAAGTTGACTGGCAGGGCTGAGACTAGAGCCCATACTCTCAGCTCTTCTCTAATGATCTCTCTTGTGTTTGTTGGCCTTGTCCAGGAACCAGGCTTCTCTCATGCCAGCCATCTGTCCCTCTGGGCACCTCCCCAGTGCCTATCTCCTAACCCAGGCTCACGCCCCACCATTTTCCCTCCTCCTGTCCTCCCTTCTCACTCAACTGTTGGCATGTGTACAGTTCCCCAAAGGTAGAGCCACCTTCACTTCAGGGTCCCCCGAGACCCTGGATGGAGGCGATGACCCCACAGGGTAAGTAAGGGCAGAGCTTTGACCTCAGGAGTTCAGGCTCACGGAGCACAGTGGGAGCCAGCCCAACGCCAGCTGGCATGCCGTGGCTGCCCCTCCACCTTGCCACCTGGCCTCGTAGCCCTGTCCCCTGTGAAGGTCAGGGGGAACACACGCACCCCACGTTCTGGCCTGAAGTGGAGTCATTTTGAGGTTCTGAGCACCAGAGGCCAGAACCAAAGAGGAGGCCATGACAGTGTTGGCTCTTGGGTCCTGGCCCTGTTCTGTCACCAGGAGAGTTGCCAACCCTCTGCAGCCTCAGTGTCCCTCATCTTAGAGGGGGTGGAACAAGAGTTGCCTCTAAGGCCCCTCCAGGCTCTGATGCTCTGAGGAAAACCTGAAGGTAGCTGACGGAACAGGATGGGAGGCTGAGAGATTTGGGTTGAGACTGTACCTCACCTCTGAGTGACTTGAGTCCTGTAGGTGAGTCACTTGAACTTCTCCAAGCCTCCGTTTCCAGTCTCTGAAATAAGGACACTTAAAATTCCCTCATGGCCAGGTCTGGTGGCGTGCACCTGTGGCGTGCTACTGGGAGACTGAGGTGGGAGGACTACTTGAGTTTGGGGTCAGCCTGGGCAACACAGCAAGACTCTGTCTCAAAGAAGAATAAATAAAGCCCAGCATGGTGGTGCACGCCTGTAATCCCAGCCCAGCCTGCAGGACACCATCACCTAGGAAGGAGCCAGGTTCTACCTGTGCAGAGATTTCTACACATCTTCTCTCAGTTACTGCTTCTAGCTGCTTGGTGAAGCAGATCCTTGTTTTCCTCATGAGAAAACTGAGGCCCTGGGTCTGGCTACTAGCAAGAGGCATGGCATGGCTGAGCCCACGGCAACCTCGTTCCCATGCCAGGCCTCTTCCTGTAATAGCCCCATGTGCTAAACAAATGTGGGGGTTTGTCTGTGGGTCAGTCTACCTACCTACCTACCTACCTTCCTCCCTTCCTTCCTTGGGATTGAACCCAGGGATGCTCTTCCACTGAGCTCCTTCCCCAGGCCTGTATACTTTTTATTTTGAGATACAGTCTTTCTAAGTGGCCAAGGCTGGTCCTCCTTCCTCAGCCTCCCATGTAGCTGGGATTACAGATGTGCACCTGTCAAAATTTTTTTTAATATCTTTATTTTATTTATTTATTTTTATGTGGTACTGAGGATTGAACCCAGTGCCTCATGCATGCGAGGCAAGCGCTCTACCACTGAGCCACAATCCCAGCCCCATGTGTCAAATTTTTAATTCAAATTTTATTGCCATCTCTGGGCCTTGTTTCCTCATTTGTAAATAGAGGTGACCACATAGCCTCCTTGAGAGACATGCGGGTGTCAGAGGAGGTGGAACTGCACAGCATGCCTCACCTGAAGAGCGGAGCAGGCCCCGTGAGCCCTGGGGAATGGAGCTGTTCTTGCTAATGAAGACCTGCAGCCCCGTCGTGGGCTTTTTGCAGACCGTTTGTTCCCCGGTGCCCTGGCCATTCCACCCTCTCCCCATCATTTCACCGTAGACATACAGTCACTGTCCTCCCTTCCAGAGGTGAGGAATTGGAGGCTCAGAACCATGCAGTCGCTTGCCCAGGTTACCCAGCCACTTGGAGGTGGGTCATGGTCTGCCCACAGCGCTGTGGTATTTTCAAAGCTGGCTTGGTCAGAGCTTAAGGAACGTTGCCAGCGGTGGATTCTGAGCACGAGAATCTATTTGACAGGCAGTTTCTGGTGCCTCACTGCACGTCCCTATGTAGGAAATCACCTTCCTCCCTGAGTGGACACCCATGTGGTGTGCTGAGGAATGGCAGGTGGCCAGTGTGGCTGGGAGGGTGGCATGAGCTGTGGGAGTGGGGTGGGGGATGGAGAGGTAGGCGGGGCTGGATCACACGGGCTCATTTCGGCCCTGGTCAGAACCTGGGTCTTATTTCAAACCAAAGGGAAGCCATTAAGGTTTTTAAGTAGGAATGCAGACTGCTGGTGGTGGTAATGAAGCCAGGCCACAGAGGAGGCTCCTGTCATGATGCAGGTATGGGGGCCGGGCAAGGACCAAGACCACGGCAGTGGGGACAGAAGGGAAGGGCAGCTCCGGAATGGGGTTGGCTGTGGCCACGACCAGTCTTGTTCCTGCACTGGATGCCAGGACATGGCCTGCTTCTTGGAAGCAGCAGGTCTTAGAGGGCGATTTAAAGCCACAGGGCCACTGAGATCAGCAGAGGAGGAGTGCCACCCGAAGAGAGTCAGAGCTTGGAGCCCAGGGACTTTTGAGGGTTGGAAGGGAGAAGAGGAGGAGGATTCAGCCAAGGAGACCAAGGAGGAGTGGCCAGAAAGGGAGAAGAAAACCAGGAGAATCTGCCTGGGAAAGAAGTGTTTCCAGAAGCAGGGCGTGAACAGCAGCATGTGCTGCCCAAAGACCAAATAAGTGGAGGCCAGAGAGGGGCTGGGGTGCGGCTCGGTGGTGGAGAGCTGGCCTGGCAAGCCCCAGCAGGGCCCTGGGTGCCGCCCCCAGCCCTGGAGGGACAGGGAGAGGAGGCCAGATAACTGAGCAGAGGATTCAGCAACATGGAGGTCATTGGTTCAGTGACTTGGTGGGGACAGACCCCCAGATTGAAATGGGCTGAAGAATGAGGAGTAGAAAGCAAATACGCCTTCTCAAATACTTGAGGAAGTTTAGAGCAATAAAATGGGCCAGTGATTAGGCAGGGTCATGAGGTCAGGTATACTTTTTTTTCCCTTCAGATTTTTGAGTGTGTGGTAAAACACATGATGTAAAATTGGCCATCTTAACTATTTTCAAGTGTGCGGTACAGGGATTGTTAGCACATTCTTGCCGCTGGGCACCCCTCATCGCCACCTGCTCAAAACTAATCCATCCCATAAGAACTCCTGCTCCCCCTCCTCCCCACCTGGAAGCCATTATTCCACTGTCTCTGATTTTGACTGTTCCGTGAGGGGAATCATGCAGTGTTTGTCTTTTTATGACTGACTTATTTTACTGAATATAATGTCCTCAAGATTCCTCCATGTCAAAGCATGTGTCAAAATTTCCTTACTTTTGAAGGCAGACTATTTCATTGTATTAGGCTGGGGTTGTGGGTCAGTGGTAGAGCACTTGCCCAGCATGCATGAGACATTGGGTTCGATCCCCAGCACCACATGCAAAAAACTAAATAAACAAAATAAAGGTATTACGTCTATCTACAACTAAACATTTTTTTAAAAAATTTCATTGTATGTATATATGCCACATTTTACTTCTTCACTTATCTGTCAACAGACCCTTGGGTTGCTTCCGTGCTTTAACTATTGCTAATGTGTTGCTGTGGGCATGTACGAGAATGTGTCTTTGAGCCACTGTCCCATTTTTTAAATTTTTTTTTAGTTGTTGATGGACCTTTATTATTATTTTTTATTGACTCATTTTATATGCAGTGCTGAGAAGCGAACCCAGTGCCTCACACATGCTAGGCAAATGCTCTACCACTGAGCCACAATCCAGTCCCCTTTTTTCATTTCTTTGGGTACATTTCTGGAAGTAAAATTGCCAAGTCGTATATATATCCTTTTTTTTTTCTTTTTTTGGTACCGGCGATTGAACTCAGGGGTACTCAACCACTGAGCCACATCCCCAGCCCTATTTTGTGTTTTATGTAGAGACAGGGTCTCACTGAGTTGCTTAGCGTCTCACCATTGCTGAGGCTGGCTTTGAACTTGTGATTCTCCTGCCTCAACTTCCCTAAGTGCTGGGATTACAGGTTTGCGCCACCGCACCCGGCTTCAATTCTATTTTTACTTATTTATTTTTTGTGGTGCTGGGAATCAAACCCAGGGCCTTGCATGCTATGCGTGTGCTTTACCACTGAGCTACATCCCTAGCCCCTCGATTTTTATTATTATTATTATTATTATTATTTTTGGTACCAGGGATTGAACTCGGGGGCACTCGACCACTGAGCCACATCCCCAGCCCTATTTTGTGTTTTATGTAGAGACAGGGTCTCACTGAGTTGCTTAGCACCTCGCCATTGCTGAGGCTGGCTTTGAACTCGCGATTCTCCTGTCTCAGCCTCCCTAAGTGCTGAGATTATAGGCTTGCGCCACTGCGCCCAGCTCCTTTGTCCATTTTTCAATCAGGTTTTTTTGCCTGTTGAGTTATAATCCCTTACCAGATACATGATTTGCAAATATTTTCTCCCATTCTATGGATTTCTTTTTCACTCTGTTCATCCTGTCTTTGGTGCATAAAATTTTAAATTTTTTGAGCTGGGTGTGGTGGTGCACATTTGTAATCCCAGCATCTCCAGGAGGCTGAAGCAGGATCCCAAGTTTGAGGCCAGCCTGGGAAATAAATAAAAAGGGCTGAGGGTGTAGGTCAGTGGTAGAGTGCTTGCCTAGCGTGTGTGATGCCCCGGGTTCAGTTCTAAGTACTACAAAATTTTTTTTAAAAGATATACAGCTGGGTGCGATGGCGCAAGCCTGTATTTCCAGCACTTAGGGAGGCTGAGACAGGAGAATCATGAGTTCAAAGCCAGCTTCAGCAACGGCGAGGAGCTAAGCAATTCAGTGAGACCCCGTCTCTACATAAAACACAAAATAGGGCTGGGGATGTGGCTCAGTGGTCGATTGGCCCTGAGTTCAATACCCAGTACCAAAAAAAAGACACACAAAGTCCAATTTTTCTATTTTTTCTTCTAGTACTAGTGCTTTTGGTGTCATTTCCAAGAAACCATTGCCAGATCCAACGTTATAATGCTTTTGTTCTGTATTTTCTTCTAAGAGTTTTAAGTTTTAGGTCTTACATTCAGGTCTTCGATCCATTTTGAGTTCATTGATGTTAGATAAGGGTCCAACCTCATTCTTTTGCATGTGGACATCCTTTCTTAGCATCA
The DNA here is from genome assembly GCA_004024805.1 of Geosciurus inauris. Taxonomy (NCBI): domain Eukaryota; kingdom Metazoa; phylum Chordata; class Mammalia; order Rodentia; family Sciuridae; genus Geosciurus; species Geosciurus inauris. Next base: position 21,684 of record PVHX01010411.1, read on the forward strand.
TTTGTCAAAAGGACTGTCCCTTAGGGGAACATGCTTTTGAACTTGTGAGTTATTAGAGTCTATCTGTACTGATGGGGAGGATCTAGGTGATGCAGGTAGAGGAAATGATCTCAGGAACAGGGCTCCAAGGTGAGAGGGGGTGGGCTGGATATCAAAGCTGGGGGTGAGTTTTGAGAGCAGAAACCCCACCCACCAAGGATGACTTGGAGAGCTTCGGAGAATGCTGGGAATCTGGAGAGGGTGCTGGGCAAGGCAGGGAGTCCTTGCTAGGTGTGGGGCAGGTGGGGAGAAAGGAGGGTGCAGAGCCGATTCAGAGAGCAGGAAGGCTGTCCCGTGAGCCCAGGTCCAGGCATGACCTTTGTCTGTCTGTCTCCAGAACCAGTGCTGACTCCACCACAGCTGCCACCGCCACCGCCACCATCCCTTGTCCCCTTGGAGGCCACCGACAGCATGCTGGAGCTGCCGCACCCACTTCTGCAGCAGACCGAGGACCAGCTCCTGTCCCCGACCCTGGCGTGCAGTCCCCTGATCAGCTTCTCCCCACCCCTGGACCAGGATGACTACCTGTGGGGCTTGGATGGCGGGGAGGGCATCAGTGATCTCTTCGACTCCTACGACCTTGGGGACCTGTTGCTTAATTGAGGGGCCCCAGCAGCCCACCCCTGTCTCTACCTCCTCACAGACAGACTGACGGGTCTCCTGCCTGCACAGGGACATTGGACACCAGGTGCCACCTTCAGGGTGTGAGAGTCTCCTCTCCTTTCTGACCTCCCTGCCAGCAGAAGCTGTGTGGGGACATGTGGAAGATGTGGGGGAGGACAGTATGAGGGGTTGGGTCCTGTTCTTCCCCTCTGACCTCTGACCTCTCACATGAAGGACCACAGGTGCAGGTTACTAGGTTCAGGGAAAGGCCCTGCCACCTCCTTTTGAGGGGTTATTAGGACCCCTGATTTTCTAAGAAGCACTTAATGCCCTTGTATTTATTTCAGGTTAAGTTTTGTTTATGCCTTCTTCCTGAGTTTTAGCAGGGAGATTGTTCTAGTTTCTAGCAAGGCTTCTCCTTAGACAGGTCCATTCCTGCCCACTGTCCAAGGGCAGGCCTTCCAGGGGCCCAGACCAAGTCCCAAGTGTCCCCACAGTGGTGGACACTGGTCTCTGAGGAGTTGTTCAGTTTGCCAGAAAGCTCATTGCACTTAGGCCTTGTGATTATAGTAAGTGCCAGGCCCTTGACCTCTTACCTGCTCTCAGCCTGACATCCCCAGCTGAGTTGTCAGCCTGGGATTCCTGGTCTTCATCTCAGAGAAGGTTCCAGCGGCCATCTTGGGGCAGGCAGCTTTGTGGCTCCTGTGGAAATAGGAGGAGCTGGTCCAAGAGACCCTTTTCCTAGGGAATTCATTACCTCTTCCTCACTTTAGAATGTAAAAGTGATCTTCCAGGGAAGCCGCAGAGAGGAGTTCCTGAGGAAAACAGACAGGAATGTGGAGTGGCCACCCTGGCTGCCGCACACACCTTTCCTCAGTCTCTACCGGTGTCCAGGGAGGCAGAGGCAGGTCCACCAGAGATGAGGGGGAGGTCAGGGCAGGCGCTTGCGGGAAGCATGGCCCTGTGGCTGCCGGCGCCCTCCCCCATCCCTGGGAGCACACGTTTGCCCCATTGAAGGGAGTGATGCTTTAAGGACATCCCCTTGCTTGGACAGGCCTCTAAGGACAGAGGTAAACAGGGCTGGGTGGCATGTTTGCTCATTTTGTCACTGTAATGCTGAAGGGGTCTTCACTGCAGACCAGGCCTTGACAGTTAACAAGACAGGCTTGTGTCACCTCTTCAGGTGTGGGGACTTGAGAAGGTCTTTGGGCTTCACTGCCTTCCCCCAGGGGCCTGACTGTCCCACTATGTCCTTGTAGCCTTCTCACCCAGCCCATCCGGGATGGGGATGCTCTGGGCTGAACCAAGGCTGTGCCTTCTGGAGAGAGGCGCCCAGGGTGGTGGTCGGAAAGGCCTTCCACCCCTCAGGGAGCTGGGGCTCCTCAGGAGCTCAGCTGGGCAGCACTTTTTTTTTTTTTTTTAAGTTTGTAGCATTAAGTTGATTTAAAATATGAAGTTGACTTTGTTGGGTTGCTTCTGAGCTAGCCAAGTGGCATTTGAAGTTTGGGGTGTGAGCTTGAGAGTGGGACCTGATGTGAGCTAATGCCCAGCTGGGGACAGCTGTGCTTTGTGGTTGGCTCGACTTCCTGGGCCAAGTGAGCCCTCCCGGGAGCAGCCAGCAGCTCACAGACACCCCCTTCATTTTGTATGCTTTATAGAAATGTGCTTGGTCTCTATTCCCCAAAACCTCACAGGGGTCTCAGTAGAAGTCCACCTGGAAGCCCAGCTGGGCGTGGCTTTGGCCTCTTGGTGGGGGGTAGGGTCTGCTTTGGGGCAAGTGGGGCTGGAGGGAATGTTCCTGTCCCAAGGTCTCTGCTGAGCTGCCACTCTGAGGACAGAGATGCTTGGCCTCCATGCCTCAGGCCCTGTCTGGAGTGTTCTAGAATCAAATTGCAAAAAGGGAGAAGAGGCCTGCAGGACCCACTTGGAGTGAGTTGTATGCTGAAGTGTAGCCAGAATTTAAGCTCGTTCCCCACAGGCCCATCTGTGGGGCTGGACAGAGGGCCTTCCTGAACAGCAGCCTCTGCCCACTCCTGGGCTGTCCTGCCTCTTTCTTGCCAGCAACCTGTTAAACCTCCCAAGTTTTGTAGAGTGCTTTGGGAACGCCATTTTGAGTGTTGATTTCCTTCTGGGGCCACATGAACTTTAAAACTAGGGCAAGAGAAAAGCCAGTTTCTTTCTGAAGTAAATGATTTCTGCCAGGAAATTTCTCAGCCCCACCAGCAGCCCCCAAGTCCCTCATGTCCCTAGGGATATCAAAGGCTCAGGGACTTCCGGGAACGGAGTAGCATTATGTTGTTAGTAGACTTGAAGATTCAGAGAGATTTCCTAACACCATAGAAAGTGTCAGGACTCCCTTCTCCACAGTGAGCAGCCAGCTATGGCTGCAGGGAAGGAGGGGCCAGTTTGACTTTGTCCCTCCCCCTCCCCTCAGTGTTCTCAGCCTTTGTTCAGCACAGTGTTTAGGGTTGTAGTGAGCCTGGGTGTACCCTAGCGTTGTGTGGCTTAGTGCATTTGAAGTGAAAGTCTTTGGGGTTGTTTGGACGTGTCTTCCCAGTTCTTGTCATTGAATCCTGAGGTCCCCCCTCATCCTGGGACCCCATTCTCCCATAAGGGCCCTCAGTGACCAGGATGGCCACAAGCCCAGCTAGCCTACTAGCTCCTGGACAATATGAAAAAGGCTTGCACCTGTCATTTGTCTTGAGGGTGAACCGGCCAGAGGGAACTTGGTCCCTGTTCCTGGGACTCCATGCGGGTCACTCACCTCTGGGCTGGGCTCCCTGGGTCCTCCTTGCTGAGGGCCAACAGAGCCTCCTGTGTTGAGATGTTTGGGCATTAAAGCACTGTCACCTGGGAACTCTGGGTGCTTGTCTTTGTCCTGCTTTCTGAGTTACACTCATTACCAACTGTGGGTCTGGTCCCCTGCAGGTGAAGGTGGGTGCTATCTGCCAGGAACATGTTTACCCAGCTGATTTCCCACCAGAAGCAGCCTCCCCCCACCCTGCACTGGCTGATCAACATACCTGAAATCTCAGCATTAAGACACCGAGAGGTTTAGTAGCACCCAGATCTGAAATGTGACCGCCCTGCCTCTGTAACCCTCTGCCGAGCTGGGCCAGTGGTTTCCCTAATTGTCTCTTTGGTTCTGTGCGCTTTCCATCCTGTGCTCTGAACCACTGGTTCCAAGTGGAGTCCCCAGACCAACAGCCCTGGTGTTACCTGGGAACTTAGGAGAAATGCTGTACCCAGGCCTGCAGACAACTTAGGGGAAGGACCCAGAATTGAGTCCTGATGAGCCCTCCAGATGGTTCTAGAGTACCTGAAGTTTGAGGGCAAATGCCCTCCACCAGCCAGAGAGCTTTCCAAACTGTCCTCAGGGGGTCCCTCTACTTAGTAATCCTCTGTTCCCTCAGGAAGACCTTTGCTTGGTCTCTGAGGACCTTACAGTCTGCCTACCCTACTGTTCCAGCCCCCTCGGCCACTCCTTCCCACCACCCATAGCCACACAGCCCCTCAACATACGTGTCTCCTCTTCCGGGCCTGCACACATGCTCTTCACCCAGAAGGCACTGTGCTCCATTTCTACCAAGCAGGGGCAGGTTCAAGAGCTTTTCGTGGGTCTCATCACTAACGTCCTCATGAATGCTTCATACATGGACATGGTTATTTATGGGTTATTGACTATAATGTGCTAGGCAGTGGGGAGATGGAGGTGAGTAAGACCCAGTCCTCAGCAGGCTCACAAGACAGAAGCGTCATTACTAACGAGACAGTTGTGGTACACAGGGGTGGAGAAAGGGGTCCTTAGGGAAGCCTTCCCGGAGGAAGTAACATCCGAACAATGTCTTAAAGGATAAACAGGAATAGCCAGAAGTTAGAGCCTGTGGGGGAGAGGAGACCCCAATCCCAGGCAGGGCAATCAATACTTTCTGTCCTGTCTCAGCTGACAAAGGCAGATATCACAGGACACTGCCTATTGCCCCTGAGGAGGGACACTGATAGCTAAGAGCTGAAAACAATGACCCAGAAAGCCTGTTGAACCAAAAAGGTTGACACAGACCTGGAGGGCATTGGGGTCAGGGGACCAGGTCTGGGGGTCCTGTCAGGCCACAGGGACGAGCTGACTAACAAGGAGGGTCTGGAGCTTGACACCAAGAAGTCAGTTCACATGAAGGCTTGGAGGTGAGCCAGTCCAGGCAGTGCAGCAGGGCCCGGGGCCTGGGCATTAACAGGGAAGAGGGCTGTGGTGGTTAAGGCTGCGTCACGTCCAGGCTAGAACAGGTCTTCACGCAGCATGACCTCATTTAACACCCACAACAACTTTATGAAGTCAGTTATAGCCACTTTGTGGATAAAGAAAGTCTGAACCCAGGTAACCCTGATACATCATTGGTGGGGATGCTAGATGGTGCCAGCCACTTTGGAGAACAGCTTGACAGCTCCTCAGAAAGATAAGCTGGGCACAGTGGTGCACACCTGGGATCCCAGTGACTTGGGAAAATAAGGAAGAATTGCAAGTTTGAGGCCAGCCTGGGTGACTTCATTGAGACCATGCCTCAAAATAAAGGCTGGGATGTAGCTCGGTGGGAAAGTGCCCCTGTGTTCAATCCCCAGTTACATTCCCCTCCGCACACACACAAAGAAACAAGAGCTGGGGCCAGGAGCATAGCTTAGTGGTGGAGTTCTTGCCTAGCATGTGTGAGGTACTAGATTTGATCCCGAGCACTGCAAAAAGAAGGAAAGAAAAAAAAAGTGATGCATAAAACAACCTAGGGGGCCTACCTAAGAGAGATGAAAAGACTCAAGCTGGGCATGGTGGCCCACATCTGTAATCCCAGCACTTTGGGAGGCTGAGACAGGAGAATTGCGAGTTCAAAGCCAGCCTCAGCAACGGCGAGGCGCTAAGCAACTCAGTGAGACCCTGTCTCTACATAACACACAAAATAGGGCTGGGGATGTGGCTCAGTGGTCGAGTGCCCCTGAGTTCAATCCCTGGTACCAAAATTTTTAAAAAAGAAAGAAAAAAAGACTCAAACTGGAAACACCAAAATATTCATCAACTGGAAAACAGACAAAATTATTAGGTCCATACAATGGAACACTATTCAGTCATAAAAAGGAATGAAGAACTGATACAGATTACAATATGGCCTTTAAAAACATTAAGTGAAAGGAGCCAGTCACACAAATCACATTATATGATGACATATGGAATGTCCAGGGTAGGAATAACTAAATGGGCACAAGAGCTCTTAAGAAAAGATATGCAAAAATCCTCAACAAAATACTAGGAGACCAAATGCAGCAACATAAATAAGAATTATATACATCATGAAATTTGTCCCAGGAATGCAAGCTTGGTTTAATATCCAAAAATAAATTAATCCACCATATCAGAAGAATAAAGGACGGACGGGCCTGGTGGCACATACCTGTAATCCCAGCACTGTGGGAGGCTGAGACAGGAGAATCACGAGTTCAAAGCCAGCCTCAGCAAGGGTAAGGCACTAAGCAACTCAGTGAGACCCTGTCTCTACATAAAACACAAAATGGGGCTGGGGATGTGGCTCAGTGGTTGAGCACCCCTGAGTTCAATCCCCAGTATCAGAAGAAGAAGAAGAAGAGGAGGAGGAGGCCATCGCCTCAGACTCCTGGGTTCAAGTAATTGTTCTGCTGCAGCCTCCATAATAGCTGGGACTACAGGGGTATGCCACAACGCTCAGCTTCTTCATGGTGTTAAAACCAACAAAATTCAACATACTGGGAATAGAAAGGAACTTTCTCAGCCCTGCTAAAGAGCATCTATGAAAAACCCACAAGTAGTGTCACACTGAAATGTGAAATACTGGGGCTGGGGTTGTGGCTCAGTGGTAGCGTGCTCGCCTAGCACGCGTGAGGCACTGGGTTCGATCCTCAGAACCACATAAAAATAAAATAAAGATATTCTGTCTGCCTACAATTAAAAAAAATTAAAAAAAAAAAGAAATGTGAAATACTGAATGCTATTCCCCTGCCCTTCCTCCCTCCCTCCCTCTTTCTCCCTCCGTCTCTCTCTTTCCTTCCTTCCTTCCTTCCTTCCTTCCTTCCTTCCTTCCTTCCTTCCTTCCTTCCTTCCTTTCTCTCTCTCTCTCTCTCTCTCTCTCTCTCTCTCTTTCTTTCTTTCGTACAGTTCAGGGGATTGAACCCAGGTTGCTTTACCACAGAGCCACACCCCCAGCCCTTTTTATTTCTTATTTGGAGACAGAGTCTCAGTTGCTGAGGCTGGCCTTGAACTTGCCATCCTCCCAAGCAGCTGGGATCATAGGCATGTGCCACCACACCTGGCTAATGGTGTTCCCTTCTGAGATCAGAAACAAGACAAAGATGTCCACTCCTTCCATTTCTATTCAACTTGTACTGAAAATTCTAGCCAGGACAATTAGGCAAGAAACTGGGAGGTGGGAGGAGACATACAGATTGATAGGGAGAAATAAATGCAGATAACAAGATTTTATAGAGAGAGAATCCTAAGGAATTTATTTTTTAAAAAATTAGAACTAATGTCTGGGCATGATGGCACACACCTATAATCCCAGTGGCTCAGGAGGCTGAGGCAGAAAGATTGCAAGTTTGAGGCCAGCCTCAGCAATTTAGTGAGACGTGTCTCAAAATCAAAAGGACTAGAGATGTAGTTCAGTGATAGAGCACCCCTGCGTTCAATCCCCAATACCAAAAAACAAAGGATCAGAATAGGCATTTTTGCAAAGAAGATGTCAAAATGGACAATAAATGAGTGAAAGAATTTCTAATATCATTAGCCATCAGGGAAATGCAAATCAGAAGTAAAGCTATCACCTCACACCTACTAGTAATAAAAAAACATAGTAAATAACAAGTGTTGGCATGGATATGGAGAAATTAGAAGCCTCAAAAACTGCTAATGAGACAAATTACAGACACTCAGGTAAAAAAAGTTTGTTCATTCCTCAAAAGTTTAAACAGAAGCACCATGTAACCTAATAATTCTACCCCTACGTACATACCCAAGAAACCTGGAACCTATGTCTACATAAAAATATTTACATAAATATTCATAGCAGCATCATTCATAATAGTCCAAAATTGAAATGACTCAAAAGTCTATCAAGTGGTGAATGGGTAAATAAAATATATTTATTGCTGGGCATGGTAGCACACACCTGTAATCCCAGTAGCTCAGGAGACTGAGGCAGGAGGATCGTGAGTTCAAAGCCAGCCTCAGCAAAAGTGAGGACCTAAATAACTCAGTGAGGCCCTGTCTCTAAATAAAATACAAAATAGGGCTGGGGCTGTGGCTCAGTGACAGAGCGCTTACCTTGCATGTGTGAGGCACTGGGTTCGATCCTCAGCACCACATAAAAATAAACAAACAAAATAAAGACTCTATGCCCATGTATAACTAAAAAATATTTTTTAAAAAAGAAGCTGGATGCAAATTACATGGTCTCAGTTATATGGAGTATCCAAAATATGCAAATCTGTAGAAACAGTAGATTCGTGGTTGCTTAAGTCTATGGGCAGAGGAAAGGAGAGCAGCTCTAGAGGCACAGGTCTTATGGGGGGTGATGAACCTGTTCTAAAATTGATAGGGTGATGGTTTCACGACTCAGTGAATATTTTGAAAACCACTGAATTGTACACCTTAAGTAGGTATACCAGGCGTATAGCCAGTCAAGGACAAAGCTAGAAAAGAAAATGTCAGATTGATTCTTTTAAACAGAAGCACAAATCAAAAATAACAATTAACCAATTAACCATAACCTTGCAAAAGAAGAAAACGATCACAGTCAAATCAGATTGATCTGGGAAGGCAGGGTCATTACCAGCAAGCACATTTGCTGCAAAACTCCAAGCTTTTCTCATGTGCTGAGTGTGAGATAGAAGGGCTACATTTGGTGCCTGGGGAGGAGCAGGGGCGTGGCATGCAGGAGGCCCTGGGCTCAATCGCCAGCCCCCGCCCCCAACAAAAACAGATAAGGAGCCTGGAATATTGGGGTGCACCTGTAATCCCACAAGGAAGTCAGAGGATTGCAACGTGGAAGCCACTCTGGGAAATTTAGCAAGACCCTGTCTCAAAATCAACATACAAAGGACTGGGGTTGTGACTCAGAGGTAGAGGGCCTCTGGATTCAATCCCCAGGATCGTCCGCCCCCCGCCCCACACAAGACAACAAGAAGAAAACAGCTCATGTCTGTCTATTCAAAACCTCTGAAATTACTTTACTCTCTTGAACAAGGGTCACTTATTTATCGGACTTTTATTGAATGTCTACCCTGTGTTAGGGTAGGGTCACAACTACCACTCCTTCCTTGTCAAGGGTGTGTGTGTACCTGATAGAAGAGTTCACTTCCCTCTCCCATGGCTGGCCAAGGCCTGGCAGGTGTTGGTCTGCAGCAGAACCCTTGAGGGGCCTGGACTACATCAGGGATAAAAGACTAGACCTATCTGGGGTCCTACAAAAGAATTTCTTTTTTTAATTTTTTTAAACAATATCTTTATTTATTTTTATGTGGTGCTGAGGATCGAACCCAGTGCCTCAGGCGTGCAAGGCAAGTGCTCTACCACTGAGCCACAACCCCAGCCCCCAAAAGAGTTTCTAACAGGACTCAACAGTGAGACATTACTTTTTTGTTATGTATGTTCAGATATTTAATTTGTCTCTTGATCCTTCCAATGATCCTGGGAGAGGAAATAGGTAATAAAGCTGAAATTTAGAAAACTTAAGGTGCTTTTCTAAGAACCACAGAAAGAACTGAGAGTCTTCATTTTCAATGTTTGTTCCACAAACATTTTTTGAGTACCGACTATATTTTTGCATCTTCTAGGTGCTGGAGAAACCACGGCCCCTGACTACATGGAATTGACAGGCTATTCGGATGCAAACCCCATGGTTTACAGATTTCCACATACATTTATATAGACACCTTGGAGCCTCCATGTACTAGGCTGGTGGACCTCAAACTTTAGCACTCATCAGAATCACCTGGAAGGTGTGTTAAAGTACACATTTCTGAGCTCTGGCCCCAGAGGTTTTTGTATGTTTGTTTATGTGCAGTGCTGGGGGTGGAACCCAGTGCCTCTCCAGTGCTAGGCAAGCTCTCCGCCACTGAGCTACGCCCTCAACCCCAACGCTAGAGTTTCAGATTCGGGAGATCAGGGGTGGGACCTGAAAATACACATTTCCAATGAGCTACAGGGTGACGTCTGAGGACACCACTTTGAGAAGAACTGCACCAGACAACATGTCCACACCAGGGTTCAGACGCTGCACGGCGTAAGTCCTGAGGAGCCTGCAGGTAGGTTTGGATTGACATACACGCAGTGAACTAGGGCCTCGCGTGCCCTAGTTCTCAGGAAAACACTCCGTTTCCATGAACACTTTTGAAGTGGGTTTTTATGGGTATTGCTATTGGCTCTGCTTACTATGAGGAACCAGAGAGGTTAGAGAATGTGCCAAAGGACCCTTAGTAATTAACAGGACTCAGGTTGTGGATCCTCAACTCTCTCTCTCTCTCTTTTTGGCACTGGGGATTGAACTCAGGAGCACTTGACCACTGAGCCACATCCCCAGCCCTATTCTGTGTTTTATGTAGAGACAGGGTCTCACTGAGTTGCTCAGCGCCTCGCCATTGCTGAGGCTGGCCTGGAACTCACGATTCTCCTGTCTCAGCCTCCCAAAGTGCTGGGATTACAGGCGTGTGCCACCGCGCCCGGCTACCTAGCCCTTTTTTTTTTTTTTTTTTTAAGTATTTTTTTAGTTATAGATGGACACAGTTTCTTTATTTTGCTTACTTATTTTTACGTGGTGCTGAGGATCGAACCCAGTGCCTCACATGTGTGAGGCAAGCGCTCTGCCACTGAGCCACAACCTCAGCCCAACCTGGCCCTTGTAATTCCATTTATTTTGAGACATGATCTCAGTAAATTGCTGAGCCCAGCTGAAGGAGAGTTTCGCCAAAGGATGAAGAGGAAAGGGCTGCACAGCAGGCAGAAGGCGCCATTCTGGGAAGAGTTAGGTGACTCCATGGTTAAATATACAGCCCAGTGCATCGCACTGAATCCAGTTCACGGGTTCCTAGGCTTGTGCCAGTCCTTGAGCAACCACAGGGGAGAGTGACCAGCGAGATGCCCAGTGTCTCTGTTCGCTGGCGACCGTGAAAGGCTCAGGCTGCTGGCTTAAGTGCTTGACTTAAACAAGGCAGCACTCTCCTTCCTGGAATGTGTGGTTCCTCAATTCAAAAAATCAGCCGCCGCCAGCGGGACGTGTGCCTGGTCAGCTCTGGCCCGGCTCCTGCGCAATTAGGTTATTTCCCCAAAGTGGGCACCACTGCCCTCTGCTGGCCATCCTTCCAAATGCAGAAATAGAGAAAGGAGCTGTTTTTCATGGAGACCTCAGTGAGGACTGGGTTTTATTCCATTTAATCCTTCCAAAAACCTTATAGAATTGGTATCATTATCCCCAGAATACGTATTATTATCCTTAGGGAGGTAAATTTACTTGACTGAAGTCACACAGCTAGGAGGTGGGGAATGGGGCTAGGATTAAGGCAAGGACGCAGGACTCCTCATCTATCTCGCCCTGGTCCCAGACCCGTGGTGGAACCAGGCTAGAATCTGGTCATTCAAACTCCAGATGCTGTGGCCCAGCCTCCTCATTGGCATTATAGGGGATCCACTCTGATCTTACACATTTCCTATGTGTGTGCAATGCCAAATGCTTAAAAAAAAAAAAAAAAAAAAAAGAGTCCTTTGCCTCTAAGAATGAGATGGGTGTTCCCTCAAAAATAAGTTGCCAGAAGACACCCAGCTTCGGGAGGAGCACAGGGAGTGTGGTGTGTGTGCGTGTGGTGTCCTTCAGGAACAGGTTCTCAAGAAAGACTGCAGGCGGTGTCCAAAATCACAAGGAATCTTCTTGCTAGCAATGTGTCCTGTCTCCTGCAGCAAGCCAGCAGTCCCACCCAAACTGCCACTGAGAGCTGAGCTGTCAGGCCCTGAAGCTGAGCCTGATCTCTTTATTTTCTTGCAGGAATCCTCCCCAGCAGTCTGAGCCCTTCCAGGACCAGCACCTTCTCTCTAGCTCTGTGACCATGGCAGGACTTCAAAGATCAAAAAGATCTTTAAAATATCTATCAGGTAGAGTAGAGGTAAGGAGGCCAGAAAGGACCTGTTTATAAAATGGGGACAGAGGCCAGTTCATGAAAAGACCTGCCTGTCAGGATGAGAGGTAGGACTCATTCTTCAGGCAGTGGGGGGCCGTGTGGGTTCCTGGGCACAGGATGTTCATAACTCAAGTCCCTCTCTGTACATCATCACCCAACAACAAAGCCTTCTTATTTACCACAGGCACAAATGCCCCTCCCCAAAGATGTCTGTGTCTCAATCCCCAGAACCTATGAATGTATTATCCTCATTGGTGAGAGAATATTAAGATTATAATTGGATTTAAGTGTGCTAATCTGCTGACCTTGACATAGAGAAATGATCCAGGTTATCCAAATGTGTATACATATCTAGTACCAGACTTGAAGATGCTACACTGCTGCCTAGGAAGAGGGAGGAAGAGGTCATGAGCCAAGGTATGTGGGCAGCCTGTAGAAGCTGGAAAAGGCAAAGCACAAGATTCTTCCCTGGAGTCCCCAGAGGAGCACAGCCCTACCTACATCTTGATTTTAGCCCAGTAAGACCCATTTCAGACTTCTGACCTGCAGAACTAGGTCTCCAGAAAACTGTATTGAATTTTCTTCTCTTCAACTCCTCATGTTACAGACAGACGAAAACTGCAGTCAAGCCAGGTAGGTGGTGCACACCTGTAATCCCAGCAGTTCATGAGGCTGAGGCAGGAGGATCATGAGTTCAAAGCCAGCCTCAGCAACTTAGCAAGGCCCTAAGCAACTCAGTGAGACCCTGTCTCTAAATAAAATACAAAAAAGGGCTGGGGATGTAGTTCAGAGGCAAATCCCCCCACCCCATCCCCAGGTTCAGTCCCTACTACCACAAAAAAAAAAAAAACAGTCAACATTTTCTGAGTGCTTACAGTACATGATATGTGTTCTTGTGTGTGTGTGTGTATGTGTGTGTGTGTGTGTGCACGCGCTACCAGGGATTAAACTCAGGGGCACTCGACAACATCCCCAGCCCTATTTTGTGTTTTATGTAGAGACAGGGTCTCACTGAATTGCTTAGCGCCTCACTGTTGCTGAGGCTGGCTTTGAACTTGCGATTCTCCTGTCTCAGCCTCCCTAAGTGCTGGGATTATAGGCGTGTGCCACCGTGCCTGGCTATCCCTAGCCCTTTTAATTCCTTTTATTCTGAGACAAGATATCACTAAAATGCCAAGCCTGGCCTTGAACTTGCAATCATCCTGCCTTAACCCCCCTGAGTATCTGGGATCACAAGTGTGGACCACCACACCTGACTTGGTGTTTTATGAACGTGCTCTCCTTTAAACATGACATCCCCTGAGACAGGCATTATGACTTCCGTTTTCTATATGGAGAAACTGAGACTTGCTCAAGCTAATAAGGAACACAAGGAGGATTGAAATCTGTCTCTACTAGTCTCAAGAAAAGACTTCAGGGGCTGGAGATGTAGCTCAGTAATAGAGCACTTTTCTAGCATGTGCTAGGCCCTGGGTTCCATCATCAGCATTGTGGGGAAAAAAAGAAGAAGAAAAGAAAAGACTTTATATAACCCACCGTAGCCTCCACTTGACCTTTCCTGGGTGGGCTTTGGTCAGAGATGTTGGAGACCTTTTCCTGGTTCTTGCAGAGACAGAAGTTGGAGGACCTTGGCCATCCTTGCCCTTCTAATGAGGAAGACAAACTTGGACTTCTCCATGGTCTACTTTGCCTTGAGTGTATTTTAATCTAGGCCAAGGGAGCTAGAGGCACAGACACTGCACAATCACTTGCTTACTGTTGACCTTGGGCAAGTTCTTTACTGCTCTCTGTCTTCGTTACCTTATCAGTAAAATGGAGATAATAAGCCAGGTGTGGTGGCACATACCTATAATCTTAGCTACTCCGGAGGCTCTCCAGAGGATCACCAGTTCAAGGCCAGCCTGGGCAATTTAAGGGAGACTCTGTCTCAAAAGAAAAAAGGCTGGGTATGTAGCTCAGTGGTTGAGCGTTGGGTTCAATCCCCAACGCACCTGTGTTGATGCAGGAATATTCAGAGGTGAAATGATTGGATTGTGAGAGCTGTAACCTAATCAGTCCATCCTAGTTTGAATGGGCTAACTGGGTGGTAACTGTAGAGAGGTGGGGTGTGGCTGGAGAAGGTGGGCCTCTGGGGGCATGCGTGAGAAGGGTTCATCCTTCCTGCAGCCCCCTCCCTGTTCTCTCTGCTTCCTGGCCACCATGAACAATGGAGTGGCACTCTTCCCTCATGCCTTTCTGTCATGATATTCTGCTTCACCTTGGGCCTATAGCTATGGATTACCCCACTAGAGACTGAACCTCCGAAACCATGAGCCAAAATAAACTTTTCCTCCTCTAAATTGTTCTTGTTAGGCATTGTGGTCACAGCAATGAAAAACTAACAATTATCCTATGTCATGGACTTTGAAGAGTATCTATATAAAGTAAATCTTTGACAAACATTATCATTTTCATTATTATTTCATATCCTGGGACACCAACCTTACCCCAAGCCCACTTCTTAGTAAATATGGTGGTGCCCAGCAATGCAGATGGAGTCTCATACATGCTTGTTGACCTAGATCTTCTTATGTGATCACCAAAGATCTCTTTAGAAGGTTCTAATCTTTTATGAGTTCACAGACTCTTCAGGAGTCTGGTGATAACTATCAACTTTTATAATATCAAATCAGTCTATACTTTCTTCTCTGGAAATTGCCCGTGGGTGCCTGAGAGTAGTTCTAGAGATATGCCTGTGCTCTGTGGGCCTGCATGAGCCCCATAAGTCCCTGGAAGCCTAGCTGACCCTAGTGGGCACTCAGGGCTACTGCTCTGGTCTTCCAGCTGTGTAGACTGTGCAGTGCCCAACACCCGGGCTCCATGATGTCGTCTAGGAGTCCCAGCCCTGAAATTGTGCAACATGGAGGCTTGTGAGCACCCGATCTAGCCTGGGGCTACCCAGTTCTCTCTCAAGGGAATTTAAGAGTTGAGATTCTAAGATTAGTGTCTGCTAATGGCTTAAACTCAGGATATGCAAACAAAGACCACCAGGCCCTGGACAGTAGCTGCATTTGGCTCTTGGGTACTTTTCAGTTCTTTGTGGCATCCTTAAGTGGGAAACCAATTATTAAATGAATCCAAATGATCATGGAGTGAGAGTGGGTTTTTTTTTTTAATTTTTTTTTTTAATTTTTAGTTGTAGATGGATACAATGTCTTTATTTTATTGCTTTGTACGTGGTGCTGAGGATCGAACCCAGTGCCTCACGCATGCAAGGCAAGCGCTGTACTGCTGAGCCACAACCCCAGCCCGAGAGTGGGTTTTTATGTACAGCAGCAGACACAAGAAGAAAAGAAAAAACAAGGAAACAAAGTAAAACATGGACATTAACTTGAAAGGATTGTATGTAATAGGTTATGTAAGAGTACCTACACAAAGCCAGCGTTTAATAAATGTTATCATTTTTGTTATTATTTTATGTCCTAGGAAACCCACCTTAATCCAAGTTCCCTTGTTAGAACTGTGGTGGTGCCCATTTGTGCAAGACAAACTCTCATATATACACTTTTAATTTTTTTTTTGATACTGGAGATTGAACTCAGGAGCACTCAACCACTGAGCCACATCCCCATCCCTTTTTAAATATTTTATTTAGAGACAAGCTCTCACTGAGTTACTTAGCACCTCGCCGTTGCTGAGTATGGATTTGAACTCGCGATTTTCCTGTCTCAGCCTCCCAAAGAGCTGGGATTGCAGGCATGCACCACCGCGCCCAGCTCATACATACACTCTTTTTTTTTTTTTAGTTGTCAATGGACCTTTATTTTATTTATTTATTTATTTATTTTTAAATATTTTTTTAGTTGTAGATGGACACAATGTCTTTATTTTATTGCTTTGTACGTGGTACTGAGGATCAAACCCAGGGCCTCACGCATGCGAGGCAAGCGCTCTACCACTGAGCCACACCCCAGGCCCTATATATACACTCTTTCTTTTTTTTTTTTTTTTTTAAATATTTTTTTTAGTTATAGATGGATGCAATATCTTTATTTATTTGTTTTTTTATGTGGTGCTGAGGATCAAACCCAGTGAATCACGCATGCGAGGCAAGCGCTCTACCACTGAGCTACAGCCCCACCCCGCCTATATATACACTCTTAACATGGATATTTTTGTGTGCTCACCAGATATCTCTTTAGAAGATTTTAACCTTTGAGATTCAAGATGGTGGGTAAGAGGAAGGCTGCATATTCTAGTTACTCTGTGGCTTGGGAGTCCAGTCGAAGAGTCCTGCACCTCACAGAGGGGGGTGACCGAGGAAATTCACTGAAATTAAATATTGGACAGTTGGAGACTCAGAGAGACCCAGAAAACTAGGTGCTTTGAACAGAAGACAAGAAAGAGTACATTGGAGCCAACCCAGTGGCAGCAGCAAAGCCAGTTCACCACAGAAGGGAGAAGTAACACAGAGAGAGAAACACATGGACGAATCTGGCACAGGGAAACCTGCAGAACTGAAAAGCAAGCAGAGAGCCGAGGCAGGAGGTCTCTTGAGGAAGCCCTAATGCAGCTTGCCACAGCAGAAGCCTGAGAGATCATAGCAAATATTGCCATCCTGTCCTGGCAAATACCTACTGTGTGCCAGAACGTAATTGGAACAGGCACAGAGAAGATGGTACTGGGGGGATTCAGCTCAGAGACATGGAGGGAGGTGCAACTTGCTTTCCCTTTGAGCCTGGTGGCTCCTGCGACCAACTGAAGAGAGTCAGGAAACTGACTCTACTGATTATACGAGGGTTCTGAACCTGGCAAGGCTGTATTTGTGGGCAGTAGAGGGTGAGAGACCTGGGGAGGGTTTGCTTCCCTGCCCTATGAATAGAATTCTCTGGAAGCCCCTGAGAGCCAAATAACTAGCAGAGATCAGCAGCTGCCCGCCCCTGGGGAGTGTGTTGATCTAATCTCTCCAGAGCAGATACCACCTGAAGAAGTTCCAGGGGTTGATCAGAGGTAAACCCCAGCTGCCGAAACTTCCCCTTTAGAACTCCGTGCCAGCCCCTGTCTGGGACAGCCTTGATCTAGTCTGTCCCAACAAAACTCCTATGAGAGTGCTCCCTGTTCTACCCTACCTGATCCTGATGAGAAGGGAAGCTGAGAGCTATTTCAACTAGCCTAGGTTTCAGGCCACTTCAGCTGTCAGCTCAGTCAACAGCACAGAAAGAGGAAGGGTTTCACAACCCCCAGTGCTTGCTCTGTCCCAAGGACACATAGCCCGAGAAGAAATGGACAGAGAGGCAGTTTGGCACAGGCGGTGACATCCGACCTTGTCGACAGTTTGAACCCCCTCAGTGGAGACAACACTTTCGTTTTTCATTAGGAAGTATTTTGTTTCCTTTTTGTTTTTGGTCTTTTTTTGCTGGGCTGGTTGGTTTATGGACACACACACACACACATACGTATTTTCCTTTTTTCCATTTTTATCTTCTTAAAATCCATTTGTCATTTTGCTTTGTTTTGTCTTTTGAGGGTTGGGTATTTTTGCTGGTTGGTTGGTTTTGTTCCTCTCATCACTCCTTTTCTTCTTTCTTCTTCCTTTCGTCGCCAAATCCTCTTGTTCTCTCTGTTTCTTTTATTTGTTTTTCTCCTCCTTTATAGTCATCCCTTGCTATTTTCCTTCTGCTTTCTCTTTGTTCACATTTTGAACATTCTAAGCTTTCTTTTACTTTCCTATCACATTTTCTTTTCTCTCTCTTTTTTTGGTACTGGGGATTGAACCCAGGGGCACTCAGCCACTGAGCCACATCCCCAGCCCTATTTTGTGTTTTATGTAGAGACAGGGTCTCACTGAGTTGCTTAGCGCCTCACCGCTGCTGAGGCTGGCTTTGAACTCACAATTCTCCTGTCTCAGCCTCCCTAAGTGCTGGGATTACAGGCTTGCGCCACTGCGCCTGGCTTTTTTTTTTTTTTCTCTTAATGAACTATATTTTTCACATCTATTAGGGCCTATTACATAGGCCCTTGGGCCTATGTAATTCCTGCCCCTACCGTGCATATTGCCGAGGTTATCAGGACTGCAGATGGCACAGTTGACCCCTGCTGTTTGCTTTAATGCTAGATCTAGGTCACAGCTGTTTGTTGTTGCTGGTTGTTAACTGCTGACCCTGCCATTCCTGATTTTGTGGTAAGTAGTGCTGTGGATGTCATAGTAGGCACCAGATATTTATTTGAATGCTGTATATTGTTTGCTGCTGCTGTTGCTCTTCTTTATTGCCCCTTCTCTGTGACATGCTGGGAATCTACTGGGGCACTATGGGTGACAGGTTAGAGACTCTGCTGCTGAGCTATGCCCACAACTGAAGGTAAGATACAGTGCACCTTGCTCCACACACAAACTAACCATGATCAGACTTCAACAATACTTTACTACAGAGAACAGGAGACAGGAACACCAAAAACCAGCTGGGCATGGTGGCCCATGCCTGTCATTCCAGCAGTTTAGTAGGCTGAGGCAGGGGGATTGACAGTTTGAAACCAGCCTCAGCAACTTAGGGAGGCGCTAAGCAACTCAGTGAGACCCTGTCTCTAAATAAAATACAAAATAGGGCTGGGATATGGCTCAGTGGCTGGGTGCCCCTGAGTATAATCCCTGGTACCAAAAAGAAAAAAGAAAGAACAAAAAAAAAAAAAAAAAAAAAAAAAAAAAAAAAAAAAAAAAAAAAAAAAAAAAAAAAAAAAAAAAAAAAAGAGAAAGAGAGAAAGAAAGAGAAAGAAAGAAACCTCCAAACCAATGACCAGTCCCCAGGTAGGAACAGTTATGGGGCCCTTCAGGCCCCACTCATTATAGCCAAAACAGAAACACAAAGACTGTGGACACTGCATCTACTAGGGGTCGTCATCTCGATTACCCCATACCCCTTTAGAATGTACAGAGTTGTTGTTTTGGTACATGAGTGTGATGATTGGGTGGTTACACTGTTGTGTGAGATGTGTTCCTCCCTCTAAACCTTGTTACAACATCAGCACATTACCTGTCTGATGTGAAAAAATAGAGTTGTTAAGCCTAGAAGAGCAATCTATAGAGAGTGTACCCCACGTACCCCAATGTATACAACACAATTGCCTGATCTATAAGAAGGATCTCACTCTTGTGAGACTTACAGAGAAAGTGGAATCCTTAAGCTCTGAAATAATACATTCTATATCAAAGAACACCAAAGAATTAGCAGGAAAACCATACTACAAAACCACTTGGAAATATATTGAAAAATACATAACAACCTGATAACCCAGAACATTTCTTTTTTGGCAGGGAGTGGGTACCAGGGATTGAGCCCATGGGCACTTAACAACTGAGTCACATTCCCAGCTCTTTTTATTTATTTTATTTTGACACAGGGCTGTTAAGTTGCTAAGGCTGGCTTTGAACCTGTGATCCTCCTGCCTCAGCCTTCCAAACTGCTGGAATTACAGGTGTGCACCACCACACCTGGCTTCCAGAACACTTCACCAAGAGAAAACTGTGTCCTAAAAAGGGCCACGTATAACAGTTAAAGAGAAATCCATCCCAACAGATGTACAAATCCCAACCCATGAACCCAAGAAAGATGAACAAGCAAGGTAACATAACATCTCCTAAGATTCATAATTCACCAGCAACAGCCTCCCAAAATATTGAAGTAGATGAAATACCAGATAAAGAGTTAAAAAGAATGATTATAAAAATAATCAATGAATTCTAAGAGTACATAGAAAAACAATGAATTAAGGAAGTCAATACAAGAAATGAATAAAAAATTCAATAAGGAGATAGAGATATTAAAAAAGAACCCAATGGAAATTTTGACATGAAAGACACAATAAATCAAACAAAAAATTCAGTTGAGCTGGGCATGGTGGCACATGCCTGTAATCCCAGCAGCTTAGGAGGTTGAGGCAGGAGGATTTTGAGTTCAAGGCCAGCCTCAGCAACTTAGCAAGGCCCTGAGCAACTCAGAGAAACCCTGTCTCTAAATAAAATACAAAAAAGGGCTGGGATATAGCTCAGTGGTTAAGTGCTCCTGAGTTCAATCCCTGGTACCATAAAAAAGAAAGAAAGAAAGAAAGAAAGAAGGAAAGAAAGAAAGAAAGAAAAGAAAAGAAAAGAGAGAAAAAGAAATATCAATTGAAAGTCTCTAACAGACTAGACCATGCAGAAGACAGAATGGCCAACCTTAAACATTCAGACAGTAATTTAAAAAAAAGAAAATAAGTAACCTTGATCAGAATAGACAAGAACTCTGGGACATTAAGAGACCAAATTTAAGAATCATTGAAATCAAAGAGGGTTGTGACATGCATGGTAATGGCATGAATAACCTCTTCAGGAAAATAATAACACAAAAATTGCCAAACCTTGGGGATGAGATGGACATCCTGATATGGGAGGCATTCAGGACTTCAAATAGACAAGAATAAGGGAAAGAGAGAGAGAGAGAGAGACACTGTATGCAATACATTATAATTAAAATGCCTAACAAAGATAGAATTTTAAAAGCCTCAAGAGAAAAACATCAGGTCACATTTATAGTCAAGCCAATAAAAATTACTATTGATTTCTCAGCACAAATTCTAAAATCCAAGAGCATCTTGGAAAATAACTGTCAGCCAAGATTGCTTTATCCAGCAAAGCTATCCTTCAAAATCAAAGAAGAAATAAAAACCTTTCAAGATTAGGAGAAACTAAGCCGGGCGTGGTGGCACACGCCTATAATCCCAGCACTTAGGGAGGCTGAGACAGGAGAGTCACGAGTTCAAAGCCAGCCTCAGCAATGGCGAGGCACTAAGCAATTCAGTGAGACCCTGTCTCTACATAAAACACAAAATAGGGCTGGGGAAGTGGCTCAGTGGTCGAGTACCCCTGAGTTCAATCCCCGGTACCTAAATAAATAAAAAATATTAGGAGAAACTGAATGAATTCATGGCCATTAGGCTGGCACTCTGGAAAATACATAAAGAAATACTAAACATAGAAGAAATTAAAAAAAAAAAAGAGTTCATGAATGGACAAATCTCATTTGGAAACCAGCTAAGAAAATGAGAAATAGGACCAAATTAGATGAGAAGAATTAATATATCTATATCTATAATAATGTAATATAAATGGTCTCAAATCTCCAATTAGAAGACATACATTGGCAAAATGGATTAAAAAACAAGACCCAACTATGTGTTGTTTGCAAGAGACTCATCTTACAGGCAAAGATAGCCACAAGCTGAAAGGAAAATAATATTCCGTGTAAATGAAGCTCAAATACAAGCGGAAGGCTGGGGTTGTGGTGTGACCAGTAGCGTGCTCGCCTAGCATATATGAGGCACTGGGTTCGATCCTCAGCACCACATAAAAATAAATAAATAAAATAAAGGTATTGTGTCCAACTACAACTAAAATATATATATATATTAAAAAAACAAATAAGCAGAAGTAACTACTTTCATATCCAACAAAGAAGACTTCAAGCCAAAATTAATCAAAAGAGGCAAAAAAAGAGCTGGGCACAGTGGCACACACCTGTAATCCCAGCACTTTGAGTGGCGAGTTCAAAGCCAGCCTCAGCAATGGCGAGGCGCTAAGCAACTCAGTGAGACCCTGTCTCTACATAAAACACAAAATAGGGCTGAGGATGTGGCTCAGTGGCCGAGTGCCCCTGAGTTCAATCCCCAATACCAAAAAAAAAAAAAAAGAAGAAGAAGAAGCAAAAAAGGTCACTTCATACTGATTAAGGGAAAAATCCAACAAAAAGATATGATGAGGGCTGGGACTGGGGCTCAGTGGTAGAGCGCTTGCCTAGCATGCATGAGGCACTGGGGTGGATCCTCAGCACCACATATAAATAAATGTGGTCGAGTGCCCCTGAGTTCAATCTCCAGTACCCCCCCCCCAAAAAAAGAATAAAATAAAGGTCCAACAACAACTAAAATATATATAAATAATTTTAAAATATATATAATGATAGTGAAAACTTTGATACATCTAATTACATAAAACAAACACTATTTGACTTAAAGATTCAGACAGAGCCCAGTGCAATAATACTGGGTGATTTCAACACACCTCTCTCACCAATAAATGGTCACCCACACATAAATTCAATAAATACTCCTAGCTGGGCGCGGTGGCTCAAGCCTGTAATCCCAGCACTCTGGGAGGCTGAGACAGGAGAATCGGGAGTCCAAAACCAGCCTCAGCAATGGTGAGGCGCTAAGCAACTCAGTGAGACCCTGTTTCTACATAAAACACAAAATAGGGCTGAGGATGTGGCTCAGTGGCCGAGTGCCCCTGAGTTCAATCCCCAGTACCAAAAAAAAAAAAAAAAAATACTCTTCATACCTTAAAATATTATACATCAAATAACCTTAACAGATATTTGTAGAACACTTTATCCAACAACAACCAAATTCACTTTCTTCTCAGCTGCTCATAGAACTTTTTCCAAAGTAGATTATATTTCAGGCCACAAAGCAACTCCTTAGCAAATAGAAAATAATAAATTAATTCCTTGCATCTTATCAGATCATAATGAAATGAAATAAGAATCCAATTTCCACACGGTCAGTGTGTGTGTAAGCCAGTGTGCATGTCTTCCCCTTCCCCCACCTCAGTCCCTCTCCGCTTCTCCCTACCCTCCCACCCCACCCAGCCTCCATCCTCAGTGGGCAGCGGGCCCTCCCTCCATCTTCCCTCCCTCACCCACTTTCATTCGGCCTTATTTCTTTTTTTCCAACTTAGGGCAGCTTCCATGATCCAGTCGGAGGTGACCAACCACATCATTAAAGAGATGTTCAGGGGCTGGGATTGTAGCTCAGCGGTAGAGCACTTGCCTCGCATGCGTGAAGCCCTGGGTTCGATCCTCAGCACCACATACAAAGCAATAAAATAAAGACATTGTGTTCATCAACAATTAAAAAAAAAAAAAAAAAAAAGAGATGTTCATGCTCGAGTTTGAGAACATAGCTTCCGGAAACAAACCAGAAGCAAGAGAAGTGACATTTGTAGATTTTGATGGGCTTCTCTATCATATTTCAGATCCTAATGGAGACAAAGCAAAAGTGATGGTTACTATTTATTTGAAATTCTATAAGCAACTTCAGGCACATGGTGCTGATGAGTTATTAAAGAGGATTACAAGAGTTTCTTTTTCTTCTTCTTTTCTTCTTTCTCTTTCTTCTTCTTCTCTTTCTCCTTCACTAAGGATTGAGCACAGGAGAGTGTAACCACTGAGCCATATCCCCAACCCCCTGTCCTTTTTAAAATTTTTTAATTTTGAAACAGGATCTCACTACGTTGCTGTGACTAGCTTTGAACTTGTGATCCCCTGCCTCAGCCTCCCCAGC
Organism: Geosciurus inauris; assembly: GCA_004024805.1. Lineage (NCBI taxonomy): Eukaryota > Metazoa > Chordata > Mammalia > Rodentia > Sciuridae > Geosciurus > Geosciurus inauris. The sequence goes on from PVHX01010411.1 coordinate 44,853, forward strand.
CACTGGGATGATAAGCATAAGCCACCATGCCTGGCTACAGGAATTTCTTGATAAATCTAGAATCAGAATACAACGTCTTTTTGTTATACAACCTTGAAAATTTACCTGCATCCAAGAATTCCATTGTGCATCAGGCTGGCATGTTGAAGTGAAATTGTTTTGCCTCTGTCTTTGAGAAATACTTCCAAATCCAAGAAGAGTGCAAGGAAGGAGAGAATAGGGCAGATATCTATTAGAGAGATGACAAGAACATGTATGTTGTATCTAAAAAGGACAGAAGCATGGGTAGTTTTCAGCACAGTGTTTAAGGATGACGACAGTGTGGTCAATGGAAAGATGTTCATGCAGGAGTTCAAAGAAGGATGCAGAGCCAGCCACTCGGCCACCCAGCTCTTCTTTAGCCACAGGGAACCTCCTCTGGAATTGAAAGATACAGATGCTGCTGTGGGTGACAACATTGGCTACATCACCTTTGTGCTGTTCCCTCACCACACTAAAGCCAGGGATCTAGACACCATCAACCTGATCCTCATGTTCCCAGACTACCTGCACTAAACACTGAGTGCTCTAAGGCTTACACTCACATTCATCCATATTTGGGCAAAAATGTCCGACTTCCTCGAGGTGCTGAACTGTGCACACCCAGATGCCCAGAGGAAAGAAATGAAAAAAAAAAAAAAAATCACAGGGAAGATATTTTCCTCATGCTAACTCATGCAAATGGAGGAGGACATGCTGGTGGCCAAAGGCTGGACTGCTTGCTATTGGGTAGTCATGTTGCATCCCGCAGCTTCTTAAGGGATTCTTCACTTGGGTTCCATATTGAATGCACTTTAAAAAATATGCAGAAATAAACTCTGCTTGAAAGGACTTCATAGTTCCCAAGAATTTTTTTTTTAATTCTACCTAAGCAACTTAATTCCTTTTCTTTTATCTTCCCTACTTCACTCCCTTCCTTCCCACCCTCTTTTCCAAGCTATTGCAAGCAAAACTTTGCAGTATGTTACTGGTATAGAGTTGTAGGATAATGCAATCTTTTTTTTTTCTTTTTTAAAAATGTATTTATTCTAATTAGGTTTACATGACAGCAGAATGCTTTTTTTTTGTACTTGAGATTGAACTCAGGGGTGCTCGACCACTGAGCCACATCCCCAGCCCTATTTTTTGTTTTGTGTAGAGACAGGGTCTCACTGAGTTGCTTAGCGCCTCACCGTTGCTGAGGCTGGCTTTGAACTCGCGATCCTCCTGTCTCAGCCTCCCTAAGTGCTGGGATTACAAGCGTGTGCCACTGTGCCTAGCTGCAGAATGCATTTTGATTCCTTGTAAATGGAGCACAACTTTTCATTTCTCTGGTTGTGCACAATAAAGAGTTACACCATATCTGCCGTCATACACAAAACTAAGGCATTGTTGTCCATCGCATTCCACCATCTTTCCTGCCCACATGTCCCATCCCCTCCCTTCCCTCCCCTTTGACCAAAGTTTCTTCGTTCTTCCCATGCTCCTCCCCCATTATGGATCAGCATCCACTTATCAGAGAGAACATTTGGCCTTTGGTGTTTTGGGATTGGTTTACTTCGCTTAGCATGATGTTCTTTAACTCCATCTATTTACATGCAAATGCCATAATTTTATTCTCTTTTATTGCTGAGTAATATTCCACTGTGTATATATACCACAGTTTCTTTATCCATTCATCTATCGAAGGGCATCTACGTTGGTTCCACAGTTTAGCCATTGTGAATTGAGCTGCTATAAATATTGAAGTGGCTACGTCACTGTAGTATGCTGTTTTTAAGTCCTTTGGGTATAGACCGAAGAGTGGGATGGCTGAGTCAAATGGTGGTTCCATTCCAAGTTTTCTAAGGAATCTTCATACTGCTTTCCAAATTGGTTGTCCCAATTTGCAGTCCCGCCAGCAATGAATGAGCGTGCCTTTTCCTCCACATCCTCACCAACACTTGCTTGTATTCTTGATAACTGCCATTTTGACTGACATGAGATGAAACCTTAGAGTAGTTTTGATTTGCATTTCTCTAATGGCTAGAGATGTTGAATATTTTTTCCTATATTTGTTGATTGATTGTATATCTTCTTCTGAGAAGTGTCTGTTCAGCTCCTTAACCCATTCATTGATTGGGTTGTTTGTTTTTTTGGTGTTGAGTGTTTTGAGTTCTTTATATATCCTTGGAGATCAGTCTGATGTGTGTGTGGCAAAAATTTGCTCCCAGAATGTAGGTTCTCTGTTCACCTCATTGATTGTTTCTTTTGCTGAGAAAAATCTTTTTAGTTTAAATCCATTCCATTTATTGATTCTTGTTTTTATTTCTTGCACTTTAGGAGTCTTGTTAAGGAAGTCGGGGCCTAATCTGACATGATGATGATTTAGGCCTACTTTCCCCTCAATTTGGCACAGGGTCTCTGGTTTAATTCCTAGGTCTTTGATCCACTTTGAGTTGAATTTTGTACATGGTGAGAGATAGGGATTAATTTCATTTTGCTGCATATGGATTTCCACTTTTCTCAGCACCATTTGTTGAGGAGGCTATCTTTTCTCCAATGTATGTTTTTGGCACCTTTGTCTAGTATGAGATAACTGTATTTTTGTGGGATTATCTCTGTGTCTTCTATTCTATATCATTGATCTTCATGTCTATTTTGGTGCCGATACCATGCCATTTTTGTTATTATAGCTTTGAAATATAGTTTAAGGTCTGGTATTGTGATGCCTCCTGCATCACTCTTCTTGCTAAGGATTGCTTTGACTATTCTGGGTCTCTTATTTTTCCAAACAAATTTCATGGTTGCTTTTTCTATTTCTATAAAGAATAATATTGGGATTTTAATTGGAATCACATTGAATCTGTATAGCACTTTGGATAGTATGGCCATTTTGACAATATTGATTCTGCCTGTCCAAGAGCATGGGAGATCTTTCCATCTTCTAAGATCTTCAATTTCTTTCTTTAGTGTCCTATAGTTTTCATTGTAAAGGTCTTTCACCTCTTTTGTTAAATTGATTCCCAAGTATTTCATTTATTTATTTTTTGAGGCTATTGTGAATAGGGTAGCTTTCCTAATTTCCCTTTCAGAGGATTCATCACTGATGTATAGAAATGCTTTTGATTTATGGGTATTGATTTTATATCCTGCTACTTTGCTGAATGCATTTATTCTAGAAGTTTTCTGGTGGAATTTTTTGGATCTTCTAAGTAAAGAATCATGTCATCAGCAAATAATAAGACAACTTCTTTTCCTATTCTTATCCCTTTAATTTCTTCTGCCTAACTGCTCTGGCTAGAGTTGCAAGGACTATGTTGAATTGAAGTGGTGAAAGAAGACATCCCTGTCTTGTTCCTGTTTTTAGAGGGAATGCTTCCAATTTTTCCCTATTGTGGATGATGTTGGCTTTCAGTTTTGCATAGATAGCTTTTACAATGTTGAGGTATGTTCCTACTATCCTTAGTTTTTCTAGTGTTTTGAACATAAAGCGGTGCTGTATTTTGTCAAATGCTTTCTCAGCATCGATAGAGATAATCATATGATTCTTTTTTTTTTTTTCGGTACTGGATATTGAACTCAGGGGCACTCGACCACTGAGCCACATCCTCAGCCCTGTTTTGTGTTTTATATAGAGACAGGGTCTCACTGAGTTGCTTAGTGCCTCGCCATTGCTGAGGCTGGCTTTGAACTCGTGATTCTCCTGTCTCAGCCTCCCTATGTCCTGGGATTACAGGCTTGCGCCACCATGCCCAGCTTCATATGATTCTTATCTTTAAGTCTATTGATGGGATGAATTACATTTATTGATTTCCATATGTTGAACCAACCTTGCATAGCTGGGATGAAACCCACTTGATCATGGTGCACTATCTTTTTAATATGTTTTTGTATGTGATTTGCCAGAATTTTGTTGAGAAATTTTGTGTCAATGTTCATCAGAGATATTGGTCTGAAGTTTTCTTTCTTTGATGTGTCTTTGTCTTGTTTTTGGAATCAGTTGTACTAGCCTCAGAATGAGTGTGGAAGGGTTTCCTTCTTTTCTATTTCATGGAATAATTTGGGGAGTATTGGTATGAATTCTTCTTTGAAGGTCTTGTAGAACTTGGCTGAGAGTCCGTCTGGTCCTGTGCTCTTCTTGGTTGGTAAGCTTTTGATAGCGTCTTCTGTTTCCTTGCTTCAAGTTGATCTGTTTAAGTTGTGTATGTCTTCCTGATTCAGTTTAGGTAGATCATATGCCTCTAGAAATTTGTTAGTGTCTTTAGTATTTTCTATTTTGCTGGAGTATAGATTTTCAAAATAGTTTCTAATTATCTTCTGTATTTCAATAGTGTCTGCTGTGATATTTCTCTTTTTATCTCAAATTTTAGTAATTTGAGTTTTCTCTCTCCTTTTCATTAGAGTGCCTAAGGATTTATCGATTTTATTTAATTTTTTAAAGAACTAGCTTTTTGCTTTGTCAATTTTTTGAATTGTTTCCATTGATTTCAGCCCTGATTTTAATTATTTCCTGTTTTCTACTTCTTTTGGTGTTGATTTGTTCTTCTTTTTCTAGAGCTTTGAGATGTAATGTCAGGTCATTTATTTGTCGTCGTCTTCTTCTTCTTCTTCTTCTTCTTCTTCTTCTTCTTCTTCTTCTTCTTCTTCTTCTTCTTCTTCTTCTACTGGAGATTCTTCTTCTTCTTCTTCTTCTTCTTCTTCTTCTTCTTCTTCTTCTTCTTCTTCTTCTTCTTCTTCTACTGGAGATTGAACTCAGGGGCACTCGACCACTGAGCCACATCCCCAGCCCTATTTTGTGTTTTATGTAGAGACAGGGTCTCACTGAGTTGCTTAGTGCCTCACCATTGCTGAGGCTGGCTTTGAACTCACAATTCTCCTGTCTCAGCCTCCCTAATTGCTGGGATTACAGGCTTGCGCCACTGCGCCCGGCTTCTTTTTTTTTTAGTTTTAAAATATTTTGGTTTTTCTTTTTTCTTTTAGTTGTAGATGGACACAATATCTTTATTTTATTTATTTATTTTTTAATATGGTACTGAGGCTCAAACCCAGTGCCTCATGCATGTAAGGCAAGTGCTCTACCACTGAGCCACAGTCCCAGCCTGACTTTTTCTTCTTTTAATGAATGAGCAATGCAATGAACTTTCCTCTTAACACAGCCTTCATAGTGTCCCAGATATTTTGATATGTTGTATCAGAGTTTTCATTTACCTCTAAGAATTTTTTAGCTCCTCCCTGATGTCTTCTGTTATCCATGCATCATTCAATAGTGCATTATTTAGTCTCCAGGTGACGGAGTAGCTTCTATTTTTAATTTTTTCATTGATTTCTAATTTCATTTCATTATGGTCTGATAGAATGCAGGGCAGTATCTATTTTTTTGTATTTGCTAAGAGTTGCTTTGTGGCATAACATATGGTCTGTTTTAGAGAAGGATCTGTGTGCTGCTGAGAAAGAAGTGTATTCACTTGTTGATGGATGAAATATTCTGCATTTGTCTGTTAATTCTACATTATTGATTATATTATTGAGTTCTATGGTTTCTTTGTTAGTTTTTTGTTTGGAAGATCTGTCCAGTGGTGAGAGATTTGTGTTAAAGTCACCCAGTACTATTGTGTTGTGGTCTATTTGATTCTCAATATTGAGAAGCATTTGCTTGATATATGTGGATGCTCCATTGTTCAGGGCATAGATATTTATGATTGTTATGTCTTGTTGATGTATAATTCCATTAAGTATTATGAAATGTCCTTCTTTATACCTTCTATTTTTGGTTTGAAGTCCACTTTATCTGATATGAGGATGGAAATCTCTGCTTGTTTACGCAGTCCATTTGAGTGGTATGTTTTTTCCCATCCTTTCACCTTCAGTCTGTGGATGTCTTTTTCTATGTGATGAGTCTTGAAGGCAGCATATTGTTGGGTTTTTTTTTTTAATCCAATCTGCCAGTTTATGTGTCTTGATTAATGAGTTTAGGCCATTAACATTCAGAGTTATTATTGAAATATGGTTTGTATTCCCATTCATTTTGCTTTATTTTGGTTTTCAACTTGACTCAGTTTCTCTTTGATTGGCTTTTCCTTTAGTGTAGTTCCTCCTTTTGCCAATTTTCATTTTTCATTTTTCATTTCCTCCTCATGAAATATTTTGCCAAGAATATTCTCTAGTGCATGCTTTCTCATTGTAAATTCTTTTAACTTGTTTATCATGGAATATTTTATTTCATCATCAAATCTGAAGCTTAATTTTGCTGGATATAAGATTCTTGGTTGACACCCATTTTCTTTCAGAGCTTGGTATATGATGTTCCAGAATCTCCTGGCTTTGAGGGTCTGGGTTGAGAAATCTGCTGAAATCTGAATTGGTTTCCCCCTGTATATAATCTGCTCCTTCTCTCTTGCAGCTTTTAAAATTCTATCCTTATTGTGTATGGTAGGCATTTTCATTATAATGTGACTTGGTGTGGATCTGCTGTAGTTTTGTACATTTGGTGTCCTGTAAGCCTCTTGTCTTTGATTTTCCAATTCATTCTTCATGTTTGGGAAATTTTTGATATTATTTCATTGAAGAGATTGTGCATTCCTTTGGTTTGTACCTCTGTGCCTTCCTCTATCCCAATAATTCTTAGATTTGGTCTTTTCATGTTATACCATAATTCTTGGATATTCTGTATATGGTTTCTTGCCATCTTCATTGTGTAGTCAACTTTATCTTCAAGATTATCTATTTTGTCTTCCTTGTCTGAGGTTCTGTCTTCCAAGTGATCTAATCTGTTGGTGATGCTTTCCATTGAATTTTGTATTTGGTTTATTGTTTCCTTCATTTCAAGGATTTCTGCTTGGTTCTTTTTCAAAGTCTCTATCTCTTTCTTGAAGTAATCTTTTGCTCCCTGTATTTGCCCTCTTATCTCTTTGTTGGAGTGATCAATTGTTGCCTGTAATTGCTCTCTTATATTGTTCTATGCTTCACAGATCATTTTAATTATGTCCATTCTGAACTCCTTCTCTGACATTTTACCTATTGTGCTGTCAATGGATTGTACTGTTGTAGCATCTTGGTTTGTTTGGGGCATTTTTTTCCCTTGTTTTTTACATGTTGTTCATGTGTCTTCCTCTCTAGTAGTGCCAATCTGAGGTGTTACAATTTCTACCCTATAATTTTGTAGTTTCTCTGCAAGTTACCAATACCTCACCTCTGGTGTAACCAGGCCTGCAGGGACCTTGGGGATGGTCTTCCTGATCCTGGCTGTTGTCTCTGGATAGAAGTAGGCAGGGACAGCCATCTGTTGGTAGATGGGGAGCTGCAGCGGGCTCTCCTCCACATATGTGTGGTTGGTCTGCTCCTCCATGTTGGCCTGGGATTGGTCAGGCAATAAGAGTTGCAGGAGCCAGGCGTGGTGGCTCACACCTATAATCCCAGAACTTTGGGAGGCTGACAGGAGAATCACAAGTTCAAAGCCAACCTCAGCAATGGCAAGGTGCTAAGCAACTCAGTGAGACCCTGTCTCTACATAAAACACAAAATAGGGCTGGGGATGTGGCTCAGTGGTCGAGTGTCCCTAAGTTCAATCTCCAGTACCAAAAAAAGAAAGAAAGAAATTCAGAGGTTCATTGGTGACTATTTTGAAAAGCCATGCTCCAATAAACTGGAAAATCTAGAAGAAATGGATCATTTCTAGACACATTGACCTGCCAAGATTTAATCAAGAGGATATTGGAAAAACCCAAACAGACCAATAACAAACAATGAATCTAAAGTAGTACTAAAAAAGCCTTCCAACAAATGAAAGCTCAGGACCAGATGGATTCTCAGCTAAATTCTCACTAGACTATTTCAGAATATTTAGAAGAACTATTGCCAATTCTCCTTAAATGATTCCATAAAATAGCAAGGGGTGTAACACTTCCAAATTCGTTCTATGAAGCCAGTATCACCCTTATACCAAACCCAGATAAGAACATATCAAGGAGAGAAAACTACTGACTAATATACCTAATAAACATAGATGCAAAAAACCTTAATAAAATATCAGCAAATTGTATTCAACAACATATTAAAAAGATTATACATCATGACCAAGTTTGCTTCATTCCAGGGATGCAAGGATGGTTTAACATACACAAATTAGTAAATGTAATTCACCATTAAATAGAATTAAGAACATAGTCATCTCAAAAGATGCAGAAAAAGCTGTTGACAAATTTTAGCACCAATTCATGATATAAACACTGAAGAAATCAAAGACAGAAGGAACTTACCTCAACATTATAAAGGCCATATTTGACAAATCCAAAGTCAACATCATAGTGAATGAGAAAAACTGAAAGCATTTCCTCTAAAATCCAGAACAAGATAAAGATGTCCAAGCTGGGTGTGGTGGTGCACACCTGTAATTCCAGCACTTTGGGAGGCTGAAACAGGAGGATCGCAACTTCAAAGCCAGCCTCAGCAACGGTGAGGTGCTAAGCAACTCAGTGAGACCCTGTCTCTACATAAAACACAAAATAGGGCTGGGGATGTGGCTCAGTGGTCGAGTACCCCTGAGTTCAATCCCCAGTACCAAAAAAACAAAAAAAAGATAAAGATGTTCAGTCTCATCACTGCTATTCAATATAGTACTTAAAATTCTAGCCAAAGCAATTAGGCAATAGAAGGAAATAAAAGAGACACAAATAAGAAAGGAAGAAGTAAATGAAGACTGTTTGTAGATCATATGATCCTATACTTAGAAGATCCAAAAAGCTCCACCAGACTGCTAGAGCTAATAAACAAGTCCAGCCAAGTAGCAGGTTACAAAATCAACATACAAAAATCAATAGTTTTTCTGTATACAATAATGGATTTGCTAAAAATGAAATCTGGAAAACAATCCCATTCACAATAGCACCCCCCCCCAAAAAAAATTAAGCACCTAGGAATAAATATGAACAAGGAAAGACCTGTACAAAAGGCCTAAGAAAGAAGTTAAAGAGGACACTAGAAAATGGAAAGACCTCTAATGTTTATGGACAGGCAGAACTAATATTGTTAAAATGACCGTATTACCAAAAGTTATATACAGATTCAATGTAATCCCATCAAAATACCAATGATAGGCCTGGGGTTGTGGCTCAGTGGTAGAGCGCTTGCTTAGCATGTGTGAAGCACTGGGTTTGATCCTCAGCACCACATAAAAATAAGAAAATAAAATAAAGGCACTGTGTCCGTATATAACTAAAAATATTTTTAAAAATACCAATGACAAGCTGGGTGTGGTGGCGCAAGCCTGTAATCCCAGCACTTTGGGAGGCCGAGACAGGAGAATCGCGAGTTCAAAGCCAGCCTCAGCAACAGCAAGGCGCTAAGCAACTCAGTGAGACCCTGTCTCTACATAAAACACAAAATAGGGCTGGGGATGTGGCTCAGTGGTCGAGTGCCCCTGAGTTCAATCCCCAGTACCAAAACAAAAACCAAAAAACAAAAAAAACCAATGACGTTCTTCATAGAACTAGAAAAAAAAGAAGTCCTGAAATTCATTTGGAAGAATAAAATAGCCATAATAGTCAAGACAATTATACAAAAAAAAAAAAAAATGATGGTGTAGGTACCACAATACCCAACTTCAAATTATACTACAAAACTATAGCAACAAAACTCAATGATAGGGTTGGGGTTGTGGCTCAGTGGTAGAGTGCTTGCCTAGCACGTGTGAGGCACTGGGTTGTATCCTCAGCACCACATAAAAAATAAATAAATAAATTTAAAAATTGTTAAACAAGACAAAACAAAACAAACAAACCTCAGTGATAGCCAATCATGGTGGCCCATGTCAATAATCCCACATGGATCTGGAGGCTGAGGAAGGAGAATCAAGAATTCAAAACCAGGGCTGGGGTTGTGGCTCAGTGACAGAGCACTCACCTAGCATGTGTGAGGTACTGGGTTTAATTCTCAGCACCACATATAAATAAAATAAAGGTCTATCAACAACTATAAAAAAAATTGAAAAAAAAAAAAAAGAATTCAAAACTAGCCTCAGCAACTTAGCAAGGCACTAAGCAACTTAGTGAGACCCTGTCTCAAAACAAAAAGTAAAAAGGGTTGGGGATGTGACTCAGTGGTTAAGTGCTCCTGGGTTCAATCCCCAGAACCAACAAAACAAAACACATGGAAAATAAATAAATAAAACACCCTCCATGGTACTGGCATAAAAACAGACACAAAGACCAATGCAATAGAAGACACAGAGATAAACCCCAAACCCAGGTAGATAGTCATCTGATCCTTGACAAAGGCACGAAAAAAAGTCAAACTTTTAAACAAATGGTGCTGGGAAAACTGGTTATTTGTCTGTAGAAGAATGAGAATAGATCCCTATCTCTTACCCTGCACAAAAGTCAACTGAAATTGGATCAAAGACCTGGGAATTAGACAAGAAACTTTGCAACCGCAAGTACAGAAGATGCAAGGTTAACACTCCAAAATATAGACATAGGCAACAACTTTCTCAAAGGGACTCCTTAGCTTGGGAAATAATACCAAGAATTAATAAATAGAAAGATATTAAATTAAAGAGCTTCTGGGGGCTGGAGTAGTAGCTCAGTGGTAGAGCACTTGCCTGGCATTTGTGAGGAACTGGGTTAGATCATCGGCACCCCGTAGAAATATATAAATAAAATAAAGGTATTGTGTCCATCTACAACTAAAAAAATAATTTTTAAAAATAAGAGCTTATGTATGCCAAAGAAGACAATTTAAAACATGAAGAAAGCTAGGCGTGGTGGCGCAGGCCTTTAGTCTCAGCACTTTAGGAGGCTGAGAGAGGAGAATCGCGAGTTCAAAGCCAGCCTCAGCAATGGTGAGGCGCTAAGCAACTCAGTGAGACCCTGTCTCTACATAAAACACAAAATAGGGCTGGGGATGTGGCTCAGTGGTTGAGTGCCCCTGAGTTCAATCCCCAGTACCAACAAAAAAAAAGTGAAGAGAGAACTTACAGAATGGAAAAAAATCTTTGGTAGCTACGCCTTTCACAGTCAATTAATATCCAGAACATATAAAGAACTCAAAAATTTATCATCAAAAAACCAAATAACCTAATCAAATAAATGGACAAATGAAATAAACAAACCCTTCTCAAAAGAAATACTAATGGCCAACAAACATAGGAAAAATAGTTCAACATCTTTAGCAATTAGGGAAATGCCAATCAGAGCTACCCTGAGATGTTATCTCACGCTAGTTAGTATGGCAGATATCAAGAATACAAACGATAATAAATGCTGACAAGAACATGGGAGAAAGGGAACCCTTTTACAGTGTTGGTGGGATTGTAAATTAGTACAACCCCTGTGAAAATCAGAAGGGAGGTTCCTCAAGACTAGGAATGGAACCACCATCTGACCCAGTTATACCACTCCTTGTTGGTATTTATCCTGAAGAATTAAAGTCAGCATAGTATAGCAATACATGCATACCCATGTTTATAGCAGCACAATTCACAATAGCCAAAATTTGGAACCAGCCCAGGTGTCCGTCAATGGATGAATGGATAAAGAATGCTGGGTATATAGACAATGGAGTTTTAGTCAGCCATACAGAAGAATAAAATTATGTAATTTGATGGAAAATGAATGGAACTTGAGACAATAGTATTAAGCAAAACAAACCAAACTGATAAAGGCTGGGGTTGTGTATTTTCTCTTATATATGGGAACTAGAGGGGGGGGGAGGAAGAGGGAGAGAGAGAGAAGAGAAAAGAAGAAAGGAAAGAGGTCAGGGTGGTGGTGTGTGTCTCAAACAGAAGGGAGATCACTAGAGTAGGGGGAAGAGACAAAGGGGAGGGAAGAGAGGCGGAATAGGGGAGATACTGGGGAATGATACTGACACAATTATATTCTGTGAATGTATGAATATGTAACAACGAATCCATATATAATTATAAAGCACCAATTAAAAATAGGAAATGTTTCTATGAGTTTATGGAAGCACAGGGGCCTCTGGGAAGAGCACTAAACCATCAGTGACATCAATGGCATCTGAATCATGATGCTGAGTAGAAGACAGCCAAGCAAAGAAGCTGGAAGAAGAATGCAGGCAGAAGGAACAGCCTGTGGCAGAGCAGACAGGCAACAGGAGCAGACAGATGACAGGAGCAGACCAGTGACAGGAACAAACAGGTAGAAGTCTAGTGCCCTCAGGAACTATGCAGAAGCTAGTGTAGCTCTGTGGTGGGACTCCCCCTGGGCTCAACCCCCAGTACCACAAATAAATAAATAAATAAATAGATAGATAGATAGATAATAAATAAATAGACATTTGTCTTTGGATGGGAGGGCAAGATGGGCTAGATCAGGAAGGAGTCTGTGTCCTGCAGAAGAGCAGAGACTTGCTCCTGGAGATGAGCGTCCTTTCTGCCTTCATTTCCCCTTGGCAATTAATCCTCATTTGCACTGGGCTAGAAATTCTCCACTTTGTGGAGGTGAGCCTAACACCCACCTCCAGAAAGTAGATTATAGAGCAGTAGAAGCAGGGACTTTGACATCAGAAAAACCTAGATTTTTTTTTTTTTTTACAGTATTAGAGATTAAACCCAGGGCCTTCCACATGCTAGGCAAGTGATCTACCACTGAGCTACACACCAGCCCTTTTTTAAAAAAATTTTTAATTTTAGTTGTCAATGGATCTTTTATTTTTATTTATTTATATGTGGTGCTGAGAATCGAACCCAGTGCCTCACACATGCGAGGCAAGTGCTCTACCACTGAGCCACAACCCCAGCTCCACTCCCCAGCCCTTTTAAAAAAAATTTTATTTTGAGATAGAGTCTCACTGAATTGCCCAGACTGGGCTCAAACTCTTGATCCTTCTGCCTCAGCCTCCAAAGTTGCTGGTATTATAGGAGTGTGCCACCATGCCTGGATGAGAAATCTGGATTCTAATCTGTCCTTGCCATACACTGGTCACGTGACTTTGGGTATCAGTACTAACACCTGCTTGACCCATCAGATGTTTTTATATGCCTACTATGTACCAAATCTGAGAACAATAACATTTATAAGCTAAGATATACTGTAGCAATCCAGGCAAGAGATGACAGTGGCTTGAATCAGGATGGTGGCCGTGGAATGATGAGGAGTGTGGTGTCTTTGTGATATACTCTGGAGGTACAGTGAACAGATTTCCTGATATGGGGAAAGAAAAGCATCAAGAATGCTGTCCTGGGGGCTGGGGTTATGGCGCAGTGGTAGTGTGCTCGCCTAGCACGTGTGAAACACTGGGTTCGATCCTCAGCACCACATAAAAATAAAATAAAGATATTCTGTCCACCTACAACTAAAAAAAATAAATATTAAAAAAAAAAAGAATGCTGTCCTGAACACTGGAAATTGGTTCAAGATGAGAAAGACAGGGGTGTGTGCATATGTGTGCACACGTGTGGTTTAAGAGGTTCAGAGAGAGAAGTCAGGAGTTCAGATTTGGATACATTAAGTTCAAGATGCCTATCGGACTTCCAGGTAGAAATGTCAAGGAGACAGTTGGATATAGAAGTCTGGAGTTCAAGGGAGAGGGTTTAGGCTGGAGCTATAATTTTGGTATTGTTTAAATAGTATTTAAAGTCATGGGGTTGTTCTTTCCACCATCTTTTCATGCTTCCATAATGGTGCACATGGATGTCCTGGCTGATGCTCTCAAGAGCATCAATAATGCTGAAAAGAGAGGCCAACGCCAGGTCCTTATTAGGCCATGCTCCAAAGTCATCATCCGGTTTCTAACCGTGATGATGAAGCATAGTTACATTGGCAAATTTGAAAAACTTGATGATCAAAGAGCTGGGGGAATTGTTATCAACCTCACAGACAGGTTAAACAAGTGTGGAGTGATCAGCCCCAGATTTGATGTGTAGCTCAAAGACCTAGAAAAATGGCAGAATAATCTGCTTCCATCCCTATCAGTTTGGTTTCATTGTATTGACAACCTCAGCTGGCATCATAGACCATGAAAGCAAGACTAAAACACAGGAGGAAAAATCCTGCGATTCTCTCTCTCTCTTTTTTTTTTTAATATTTTTTAGTTGTAGATGGACACAATATCTTTATTTCATTTATTTATTTTTTACGTGGTGCTGAGAATCGAACCCAGGGCCTCACACATGCAAGGCGAGTGTTTTACCACTAAGCCACAGCCCCAGCCCTGCGATTCTTTTTCTAGGGATGTAAAACATACAAATGATAAAATGCCTCAATGGAAAAAAAAATAAACTTAGAGAATGGAGTGGAAATCTGTGCGTAGCTCAGTGGTACAGAGCTTACCTAGCATGCCCAAGTCCCAGGGTTCAAACCCCAGCACCCCAAAAAGAAAGGGGGAAAAAGAGAGTGGAGAAGAGATCACCAAGGACTTAAGTATCAAGAAATCAGAAAGACACAGAAGAACCAACAAAGGAGATCAGCAAGAAGATCAAGACTATGTGATGTCCTGCAGGCCAGGTGATGAAAGTACAGTGTGGAGAAGATGCTGGAAGGCAGAGCAAGAGCCTTGACCATGACTCAGCAATGGGGAGCCCACTCATGACCTTAACAGAGCAGTGTCAGCGGTTAAGGAGAGCAAAGGCTGCTCATAGGAGTTTAAGAAAATATTGATGTATAAGCATCAGCCTCCTTTCCTCTTTCCCTACCTCCTTGTTCCGCCCATGGAAGCTGTGAGACCTAACCTCTGAGGATCTCCACACTGCTCCCCGCTGTTATCCTCCTAGCCTCTTTTTTCCTTGCCATCATATCCTTTCTTTACTTAAAAGCCTGGAAGAAGCTGGGTGCAACAGCGCACACCTAAATCCCAGCTGCTAAGGAGGCTAAGCCTGGAGGATTGCAAGTTCAAGGCCAGTCTGGGCAACTTAGCAAGAAGACCCTGTCTCAAGACAAAATAGAATAAAAAAGGCTGGGGATGTAGCTAGTGGTGGGCAAAAACAAAAACAACCCAACCCTGGATGGTTTTGATTTCACCTAGGAACTCCCTTGAATTCCTGCAGCTGTTCCCTGTGGCTTCACCCAGAGAGGACTCCCAGGGCCTCTCTGAGCTCATTTTTCATGCTCCCCACGTTCCAGTAATATCTGAATTCTCCTCTTGACACAGAGCAATTTGTCAGTGACCCAAATCCAGCACGAAAATCCAGTGATACCAGTGGACCGTTGTTCAAGTCGTTGCTCCTGACTCCTGTGATCTGTAACCGTATGCAGAAATGAAGAGCAGGAGGGCTGCTGATCACTAAAAACTAGGGAAACAATTTATCACAGGTTGGTAACAGCGGAACCAAGACTGGATTTGGGGTTTTTCCCCACCCCAAAACCATGTTCTTTACCACGGAGCTTCCCTGTTTTTGTTCCAGAGGACCTCAGTCTCCCCAAGTAACCCTAAATGGGTTTCTATGTTGAACCCCATTTGATCTCTCATCCACCCAGTGGGTGATGAGACAGTTGAGGGGTGAAAGACACCAGACAGAACCCAGGAAGAACGAAGGTTGGGGGCTGGGCAAGGAGGAGCAGGTTACTGAGCACCTATGGGGTACACGCACGTGATACGTTCTTTGAAACATCACAACCACATGGGCATCAAGCTTTCCCTTTTACAAGTAAGAAAACTGGTTCGGATAGGAGAAGTAGTCTTTCCAAAGTCGCACAGCCGGCCAATAGCGCCGGGTCACATAGTGCCCCAAGGCTGCCCTGGTTAGCAGGTGGGCGGCCCTGGCCAGGCTCAGAACTCAGGAAAGCGCGAAGCGCGGATCCCGGGACTCGTGCACCGACAGGTGCTGGGGTAGACCAGCTGGTGGGATTCGGGCAAAGGGGCGAGGTCATGGGGGACTGGGAACGAATCAGTAGAGCGGGAAGAGGCTACGGACACCAAGGAGGGATACAGGGATGGGGCAACCGGGGCCGCGGGAGGGATGGAGGACTTGGGGGACTGGAGAGTGGGAAAAACCGCGAGCAAGCCCTGCAGGGACAAGGAGGCAGGCGTGCGCCGCAGCTGCGCCGAGGCCGGGGGCGGGGAGGCCGCCGGGGCGGGGCTGGAGGCGGCACGGCTGCGGGGACAGGGCGGAGGAGGTAGGCAGGGGCCGGGCGGGAGCGCTCCCCGGCCCGGAGGCCTCGGGGGCGGGGCCGGGAGGCGGGCCAGCGGGCCGGGGGCGGGGCCGAGGGGCGGGCCGGGGGCGGGGCATAGGGGCGGGACCGAGGGGCGGGCCGGCGGGGCGGGGCGGGGCCAAGGAGGCGAGCGGCCGGGCAGAGTTCGGGGGTGCTGGAAGCCCTCGAGCACCGAGCCTCGGAGTTAGGCGAGGGCCCGGGAGCGGGTCTGGGGAGTTGGACAAGGGGCCCGAGAGCTCTCGGGAACCGAGCCCGGGTCGCCGGCGAGGGGCCGGGGGCGGGGCCTGGGCGGGGCGTCGGGCTGGGGGCGGGGCGCCGGGGCGGGGCGCGCGGAGGTCCGGACTGGGCCCGCGGCGGTTGGTGAGGCCGGCCCAGCGCGGTGCAGCGCAGCGCCCCCCGCGTCCCGCTCCCGCAGCCCCGGAGCCCCCGATCAACGCCCGCCATGCCTGAGCAGCTCAGCGTCGCCGAGTTCCTGGCCGTCACCGCAGAGGACCTCAGCTCCCCGGCTGGGGCCGCCGCCTTCGCCGCCAAAATGCCCCGATGCCGGGGGGCGGCGCTGGCGCGGGAGGAGGTGAGGGGGCCAGGGCGGGAGGGGGCCAAGGTTTGTGCGGGGCCTGGCCTTGACCTTCACGGGCACGACGGGAGCTGCGATGGCCCTCCGCTGGGCCTCAGAAAACCGCCCCCTCCTAGATCTGTGGGAACCCAGCACATCTCAAACATCTGCGTCCTCACCGTCGGGCGGGAGAGCACCCGAGGGACTGTCTGTGAGGGGCCAGGAGGTCACCTCGATGACAGACTCCACATGTCGGGGCACATGCCCCAAATGCTCTGGTAGAGCCGCCCGGTCCCGTGTGTGTTTGCTCAGCGCCTTATAGCTCTGTCGTCCTCTTCGGAGCCCCACAGATGTGCTCCCCCCACCCAAGTCACTCCCCAACTGAAGAGCAGGCTCCCCGCCACATTCTCTGACTTCTCTGGGGCTGCAGGGAGTTCGCCCTACCCCCTGCCGCTGGTTCTGAGACTTGGCCCGCCTTGTGGAATGAATGCGAATGGGAAGGCGCCAGGAGCCGGGGTTCACCTCGGCTGGGCTGTTGGCAAGTTTATAGGCTCCTCTCCCCTCCCCTCTCCTCTTTGTCTTTTCCCGGCAAAGCGTCCCAGGCCTTTTCTTTACCCTTGCAGGCTGCCCCACCCCATTCCCATGTTCACTGGAGTTCATTCCTCTTCTCTGAACTTACTGAAGCTTTCCCTGGCTTCTCTGCAGGGAATAGTCTAGAGCAGACACTCTGTGGCTTTGGCCAACAGAACAATGTGATTGTGCAGCTCCTTTCCAGAGTGTGCCCTGAATTGGGGTGGCACTGTGGATCTCAGCAATGTCTCCAGCCTTGCATGCTTCACCATAAATGCGCTGGGCCTCTACTGTGTGACAGAACACAGCTCCATAGTTATAGTACTCTGAGCCACTGTCTTGGGAAATCGTGTCTTCTCTCCCCTGGCCAGCTGACCCTCCATCTGCAAGTCTATTTGTCTCCCTTCTTAAGGATAGCAGAGAATTGTACAAAGGGAATTGACTTTGGGAAGGCAGAGCAGTGTTTAGAGTCTGGCTCTGCATTTTGCCATCTGGGTGGGCTTGGCCATGTGACCTAATCTGTCATCTGTAAAATGGGGATGATAATGTACCCCTCTCAGAGCTATGGTATGACGTGAAGCAGTGTGTGTAATGCATCTTATACTGATTTATATATTTATTATATTGATTTCCAAGTTAATTGACAGACCTCTTTAGATGGTGGAGATTGAGTTTCTTGACTCTTGAACATAGTAGGAGTGCATGTTTTAAAGAAAATAAGCAACCAGTGAGGTTGGGATCCTTTCCTTGAGCAGAATCAGTAGTTTGGAGTCTGCTGCCCAGGAATGTGGGTATTTTGTTGGGAGGCTCACAGAGGTGTGCTGCCGCACAGCCTCATCCCAAGGAGCCCTCCCTGAGGGGCATCACCGCTCCCTGAGGGGTATCACCGTAGCCTTGCATCTCAGGACCAGGAAGAGTTCAGTGCCATGGGAATCCTTAGGGTTTTCACAGCTCACCCTGCTCTCCAGGTTGTTCATTAGAATGCTAAATCAGAGCAGAAGGAGCTGCACTGTGGTCCCTTTCCTGTGGAGAGAAACATCCATTTGTGCCCATGCATCTGGCCTTGACTGGCATTGTGTGTGTAAGCACTTTGTGTTGGGGGAGGGAGGCCTTAGAACAGGTCTGAAAGCCCAGAAAACTGTGGTCAGGGCTCAGCTTTGTCCCAGTTTAGGCTGGACAAAACCTAGCCTCCTTTACCTTCAAATCTGTGGTTGGTGCCTGCAAGGGTTCATTTTTGTAACAGAAACGCTTGGGGCACCTAAACACATCTTTTCTCTTTAGCCTTTCAGCACCCCCAAAAGTTAAGAGTCTGACCTTTGGATTAGACTTTCCTGAGGTTTCCTGATTGTTTTTGCATTTGCATGTATATGTTGTTACTATATTGTGCTTACATGTGGTCTGATGCTGCAACTCCTCCTCACCTACCCCCTCCCTGCCCCCAGTTCTGGGCATAGCTAACTCACCTCCAGGCTTGAAGTTCCACGTGGCTGAATCAAAATGAAACTGATTCTTAAATCAAGTCTTCCAATTTCACATGGTTTCCTGTAAGTAACAGGGACCCTATCCTAGGACTTGCTGCTGTTTTTGGCAGCCTGCTGGGAAGCACCTTGAGCAGGTCACAGGAAACTAGAATGTCTGAACTGAGGGAAATCAGCTGAGAAATCAGCTGGGGATTCCATCATTTAAGATGAAGAAACTGAGATCCAGAGAGGGCAAGAGACTGTCCGAGTTCTCGGCGCCTGGGTAGTGAGAGAACTGGCATTTCTTCCTTAGAGTTTCAAGCCCTGTCTTTTTCTAAAGTCCACCTATCTGTCCTCCCTAAATGTAACTTCCCTGAACCTCAGTTATTTCATCCTTTAAATGGATCTCATAATCCCTCCCTGCTTACTTCCCTGGGTTATTAAAGTTTTTTATTTTTTGTTTTTGTTTGTTTTTTGGGGTTTTTTTTTGGTACTGGAGATTGAACTCAGGGGTACTCGATCACTGAGCCACATCTCCAGCCCTATTTTGTGTTTTATGTAGAGACAGGGTCTCACTGAGTTGCTTAGCACCTCGCCATTGCTGAGGCTGGCTTTGAACTCGCGATTCTCCTGTCTCAGCCTCCCTAAGTGCTGGGATTACAGGCTTGAGCCACCGCGCCTGGCAGTTTTTTTGTTTTTAATTATGAAGCACTGCGCAAAGTGAGGGAGTCTTAAGATAATCAGTACGTTAGCCAGTTTCTTCCTGTCCTGGGTCCCTTTGCAGCCACATCCCATTGATACACTATCATAAATGAGAATAGGCCCAAGGAGATTAGGCAGTTGCCCTTTGTCACAGAGCAGGCCTGTCTTACTGCTGTGCTCTCTCTGGTTCTCCAGGCCATCTCTGTGTTGGCACCAAGGATATAAAGATGCTGCTTTGGGGGGCTGAGATTATGGCGCAGTGGTAGCGTGCTCGCCTAGCACGCGTGAGGCACTGGGTTCGATTCTCAGCACCACATAAAAATAAAGATATTCTGTCCACCTGCAACTAAAAAATAAATATTAAAAAAAAAAAAGATGCTGCTTTGGTTTACTGACTGACTGGGACATGTAGCCCATCTTAGGGAGATTAGTAGAAATGCCAAGAGTCTGTCCTGAGTGCTCAGAGAAAGGTACAGTCAGTGCCATAAGAGGCCGGGGGGTAGGAGAGGGAGAGAGCCTGTGAGGACTAGTGCAGCCAGGGAGAGCTTCCTGGAGGAAGCGACACTCCAGGCTGGATGGATGAACTGCATTTAGTGAAGAACACAGTGAGTGAATTCAGAGGCTGTTGGGAAGAGGGCCTATCAGGAACCCCATAAGCCATGTTGACTGTACTCTCCTCCGAGGAGATTATGCCCTCATAGCAAATAGATTATTGGTGGGAAGGGGAGGGGTTAGAGGGATATTCACCTAGATCAACATCATATTGTATAATATATATTTTAAATTTCTTATATCTTAAAATGCACATTTTATGTTTATCTTTGATTTTTGCTTCTTTGAATCTGGATTTAGAAAGTATTTCATTCTTAATTCTTAATATTCTCATGAATTTTATAGTTTGTTTCATAATACATCTATATTTATTATAACGTAAAAATTATGTGACCCTAGAGATTGCTTAAAAGAAACAAACCCTCTCAATGTTGTTTCTGTTGAAGGGAAATTAGTTTTAAGGACTTACAGGTGCCTGAAGGAACAGACGAGCATGGCGCTGCAGGCGGGGGAGTCGCAGGGGCTAAGGCAGCTTCCCTTTCCCGAGGGCTGTCTTTGCTTTTGCTCCCTTATCATCAGACAGGCCCAAAGCACAGCAAGGCCCCCACATTCACGTGATCTCACTGGTGCAGTGTCTAAAGGTAACCAAGCCAGTCTCGTGTCCCACTTCCAAGTTCCTGGCAGGGGCCGACAGCCCAGCCCAGCTTCTGGATTTGTCCCAGAAGCTGGGCCTCCACCCCTGTTTCATCAGCAGAGGTCCTGGAGGGATGACGCAGGCAGGGTAAACAGGGCCGCAGAGACAAGTGCTCCCTCCATGTGGAGGGGAGGGCTTGTCAGAGAAGAGGGTGGGGCCTGCAGAGCCCCCACAAGTGTCCACAGAGTTCCTCTCTGTGTGGCATCTTCCTGGCCCTGGGGAGAGGCCCTGCGCCCATCCTGTCATGTGCCTCCCAGCTCCCTAGTTCTGAGCATTTACATGGACCCCAAGGATGTAGATGAACCCCAGTTTGGAAAACAGACTTAGGAGAAGTAAGAAGATGGCCTGGGATGTAGTACTGAGAGGGTGCAGCAAAACTCAGAGGACTCGAGTGTCGGGGAGGCCTTGAGACTTTTGCTGGGCAGTGGGAACCAGCAAACTCAGTCATGTCAGCCAAGAAATGGATGAGGCTGGCCCTGCTAAAGGCCACAGTGGCACCACGAGCCCAGCCCTGTAGAAGACACATGCTCAGTAAGAGATGCAGTCCCTGCCCTTAGAGCTCACAGTCTTCTGGGGAGGACCGACTGCAACAGGAAATGCGGCGGGACTTCCCTTATGCCCTCTGAGCTTTGGTCCTGGGGCTTCATGTCTTCACTGGCCAGCCTTGTCCACACCCGTGGGTGTCACCTCCCACCTCCAGGTGACTCGCACATTTGTACTTCTAGCCCTCCAGACCCTCACTTGACAGTCACTTCGGCTGTACTCACAGCCGCCAAGCCCACCCCGGCGTCCCCTTCCCAGACATGGTCCCTCCCTGTATCCCATTGCACAAGTGGGAAGCCTCACGCCACTTCCCTGGAGCATCTCTGCCGTCAGCCGCCTTTCTACACTCGTCCCTAGTCCACGGCATGTCATCTCCTGGACCAAGGCAGCGGCCTCACCGGTGGTCTGACCTTCTACTCCAGCACAGTTTCCGTCAGCACTGTACCTCTGTCCTTTGCAGCATGCATTATAGGTTTTGTATTTATTTTACTAAACTTCAATTTTTTGATAATTTTTACTTCCATGAGACTAGAGTCTAATCTCACTGTTGTATTCCAAGCATTTTTATTTGTAGTTTTGGTAGTATGGGGATGGAACCCAGGGCCTCACGCATGCTCAGAATGTGCTCTCCCACTAAGCTGCACCTCCAGCCCCCTAGTGTTTGCATAGCACCACAGTAGATGCTTAGAAAGTATTGTTTGAATAACCAATATGTAAAAGAAAAAAGCTAAAAAGGAGCGTTCATGGAGAATAATGGTGTGGGGGAGCTCCAGATGGAGGATATTGCTTAAGCAAATGCCCTGAGGCAGCGAAGACCCTGAAGTAAAGGAGGGCAGAGGGGCAGACACCTAGTGATGGTGAATGGAAGAGCGACACCAGATGGGTTTGGGAAGGTGGCAGGGGCCAGGTCATGTGTAAACTTGTAGGCCCTGCTAGGGAGTTGGGATTTTACTTCTTATTCAGGCAAGTAACATAATCCAGTGTGTAGCGGCTACACTGAGAGGGCAGGAGAAAACCCAGGAAAGCCATGGCAGTTGTTCAGGGAAGAGATGGGCATAGTGTAGGGGGGTGTGATTGGTGGAGGGGAAGAGAAGTGGACAGACTGTAGAAGTTGTTTTGGTTTTTTGCACCAGGGATTGAACTCAGGGACACTCGACCACTGAGCCACATCTGCAGCCCTATTTTGTGTTTTATGTAGAGACAGGGTCTCACTGAGTTGCTTAGTGCCTCACCGTTGCTGAGGCTGGCTTTGAACTTGCAATTCTCCTGTCTCAGCCTCCCAAAGTGCTGGGATTACAGGCGTGTGCCACCACGCCTGCACCCCTAACCCTCTTTATTTTTTTGTTTTGAGACAGGGGCTTTCTAAGTTGTGTAGGGCCTTGCTAAGTTGCTGAGGCTGGCCTTGAAATTGTGATCCTCCTGTCTCAGCCTCCAGAGCCGCTGGCATAGCAGGTGTGTGTGCCACTGCACCTGGCTCATAGAAATATTTTGTAAGTAGTAACACCAAGATTTATGGGTGGAATATACATGGGGAATAGTCAAGAATGGTTCCCAAATTTCTTTTTCTTCTTTTCCTTTTTTTGGTGCAGAGAATTCAACCCAGGCCCTTTGGCATGCTAGGCAAGTGCTCTACCACTGAGCTACATTCCCATCCTGGCCTTCAAATCTCTGATGGAAGAGTACCAGGCACTGAGAAGGGGAAATCTGGGAGGAGAACCAGGTTTGGGAGAAAGAATTCTGTTTGTACATCTTATGGGTCTTGAGACAACCGGGTGAAGATGTCAAGAAAGCAGCTGGAGATGAGTGTCTGGAGCTCAAAGGAGTGGCAGGGGAGGTACACTTGAGAGTTGTCAGTGTTAGATGGGGTTCCAAATGTGTGTCTATGTGAGGACCTGGCACCGTGTCCAGAGAGTGTGATCCACTAGCTGTATCCTAGGGGTCTTCGTGTAAGCCACAGAAACCCACCTGAGCTGATTTAAACAGAAGACGACTTTGGGGAGCCAGAGAACAGGGCCTGAACAGCAGGCAAGGATCTTGGCTCAAATCATGCCACCCAGCCAGTTTGGCAGGACACTGGTGCCACACACTAAATGCCACAGCTTATAGTGCCACTGTCCCCTGGACACTGGGTGCTATCACTGCTATTGCCACCAGCATTAAAATGGATCTTTCAATTGTCTCTGCTTCTGATTCAGTCTGCACTAAGAGCCACTGATTAGTTTAAGCCTAGATGCAAGGGAGGCTGGGAAAGCAAGAATTTGGTCTTTTCATCTTTTGGAGGAGGCAAGGTCTGCTGAGATTTGTGCAGCAAGTAGTTCCTCAGACATGGGAAGGAGGTTCAGAGACCAGGTTGGCAAAGATGACAATGTCAGGGCTAGGGTTGTGGCTCAGTGGTGGAGCGCTTGCCTAGCGTGCGTGAGGCACTGGGTTCGATTCTCAGCACCACATATGAATAAATAAAATAAAGGTCTATTTATGTATATGTATGTATGTATATATGTGTGTGTGTGTATATAAAGACCATGCCCCCCGCCCGCAGTACTAGGGATTGAATTCAGGGCTGCTCTACCACTGAGCCACATCCCTGGCCCTTTTTATTTTGAGACAAGGTCTTGCTAAGTTGCCCAGGTTGGCCTCCCCCTTGCCATCTTCCTGCCTTGGTCTGTGATTAGCTGGCATCATGGGAGTGTGCCACTATGCCCAGCACAGATATCTTTGCCAGTGGGTTTGCCAGCTTGTGGGATGTCTGGGAATCTGCCTTTAAACCAGCCTCCCAGGAGGTCCCAGGCAAAGGAGGTGGACCACACTTGTGTACCTTGCGTTAGCTGGTGTTTAAAGCTGTGGAAATGGAGAAGATCACCTGGCGAGGAATGAAACAGGCCCAGGCTCAAGCCCTGGAGGCCGTGGTTTAGAGAGATGGGCCAGAGGTGTTGGTGAAGGAGACTGGGAAGGCAGGGAGGAGATCGAGTACAGTGCCTTGAGGCCAGATGTCCCACTGCCTGCATGCTCCCAGGTAAAACAAGAAAATGACAGATATGACCCCTAGCTTTGGCAACACGGAGGTCGTTGGTGGCCTGCCTGGACTGGTTCAAGGAGGACAGATGAAAGATCTTCTTGAGATTGGAAGCAAAGACTTGGGGTGGAGCTAGGGAACTGGGCCAAGAGGGTTTTCCAGCTGGGCCTGGATCCCCACTCAGCTGAGCTCAGAGTTTGAAGTCCTATTGGCTGTGTGACCTCAGGCAAATAACAACCTTTCTGAATCTCACTTTCCTGTCCCAGCTGCCTCTGTGCGGGGCTGAGGGTCTTTCCAGAGTCGTCAGCCTTGAGCCAGAGTCTCAGTCTCCTCCTGTCACACGTCAGTCTTCTTCAGTGCTCACTTCCTTGCCTGATGTCAGTCTGTGTCTGGCCACTGAGGTGACACAGGTAGAGCTGGGGACAGAAACTTTAGGTTGGAGGAGAAGGAAAGTGCCTTCCCCAAAGTCAGTTCAGTCGTAGAGTTCTTGGGCAGATGTTTGAGAAGGTCCTTTCCGTGGGCCCAGTGCTTGGCCAGAGCTCATGCATCATCGAGGCCCTGAGGCACAGTGAGAGGCTCCTCAGACTCTAGGGCAGGTCCTGGGGACCCTGAGTTGGCCTCACCTCACCAAGGTCACCAGAGGTACTGTGGAAGGCTTGGGGGCTGAGCTAGGAACAGCTGCTCAAGGTTCACTAACTGAGCTGGTTTTAGACCTTGATGGAGTTTTTAGGTACCCCAGATGCCTCAGGCTTCACCCTGACCCTGCTGAATAATCCTGGGGTGAGGCCTGGGCAAGTGAGTGGCTCAGAAATTCCCCAAGTGACCCTCTCGAGCAACTGGGTAAAAACAGCAGTGGTGAGATATTGCGTGCCCACCTAAGATTAGCAATCCATTAAACTATGTTTACGGAACAGCTGCCCTGTACACAGACAGCTTCCGAGGACAGATCACTAACTAGGCAAGGTCCCCATCTGGTAAGAGGGCTCCAGGGAAAAGAAGATTGACAGCCCACAGCACACAAGGGCATGGCTGACTTATGTGGCAAGGACTAGTAACAAGTCAGACAGTCTGGGGTTTAAATTGCTATTGGCTGTGTGACCTTGGGCAAATTACTTAACCTTTCTGAATCTCAGTTTCACTATATGTAAATTAGAAATTATGACAACTCTGTTATGGGTTTGTTTGAGAGGCCTACATATAAAGTGTCTATCATATACCTGGCATACAACAGGTACTTAATGATTCTTTAAAATTCCCTTTTACTAAAACATAAGTAAACCTACATATAGGTCAGGAAC
>PVHX01010412.1:0-48655 GCA_004024805.1 Geosciurus inauris
CGGGCTTCCGCCTCCTCCACAGCCCCCTTCCGCCTCCCCTCGGCCTACCTGCCCTGCGGGCTTCCGCCTCCTCCACAGCCCCCTTCCGCCTCCCCTCGGCCTACCTGCCCTGCGGGCTTCCGCCTCCTCCACAGCCCCCTTCATGTATTTATTGCTAGTTAACGTTCGGTGAACATTCTCATTCCATTGCATACCATTAAATTTTTTTATCCACATTCTGGAGGACAGTTGTTTCTAATCTTTGCAATGACAGGAATGTTGCTATAAAAGCAATAGTTCTACTATGCTGGCGCCTGATGTGAGACTTCCCAGGCTCCAGAACAGTGCAAAATATATTTCTGTTTAAGTGACCCAGTCTGTGATACTTTTGTTATAGCAGTCCCCACTGACTAAGACACCAGACAAAATGATACAAAAATCTTTCCAAGAATTTAAAATATTTCAGAGGAATTTCCATTGTAGTTTCAGGTGTGCTGAAATTAGCACAAAACCTCACTGAAATTAGTTATGATGCCCCAAGAACCATAATAAGGAGACATGCAAAGTAGTAGTTGAAAAGCATGCTTGTTCTTGAGATGTGGAAAAATCAGTGCATTCTTTTTCTAATGAAAGAGTTTCTCAGAGAAGACTTCTTGTAAGGTTGCTGAATGCTTTTTCCTATTTGATTAAAAATAAAATTTTATCTGAAATGGAAAAAAGAAAACACTAGTTCTTGGTCTGCAAAGTCAAATATTTCTTTAGCCAACAATTCTCAAAATATGGTCTGCAGATCCCTGGTGGGCCCAAGACCCTTTCCAGCAATCTCTGAGGCCAAAACAATTTCATAATAAAAAATGCCATTTAACTTTTCCCAATGTTGACATTTGCTATGATGGCACAAAAGCAATAGTAGGTTAAGCTGCTATTACTTTAGCAGGAATCAAGGGAGTATCATTGAGCTATGCTAGCAACCATTGCATTCATCACTTCTATGCACTGGTGACTAAAAAGAAATTTCCAAATAATATTAATTTTATTAAATTTTGTCTGTTACATAGATCTATTTAATATTCTGTATGTTGCAGTGGGAAGTGAGCCCAAAGTATTTCTGTTACTTGCCAAAATGCAATGGTTTCTCAAGAAACAGCCCCTCTATAATTGTTTCATATGTAGTATGAACTACCACCTTGTTCCATGGAACATCATTTTTACTTGAAGAATGACTGCAAACTGTGATTATTAAGCTGTTAGGTATTTGGCAAAGATTTTTTCCCAAAAATGAGTGATGTGAGCCTACAGATCCAAAGAAAACTGACAATGTTGTTAATGATAACATTTGAGCTTTCAAGAAAAATTAGAATTTTTGAAAACTTGAACTTAATATTGTGAGCTTTACAGCTCTGCAGTGCTTTATGATTTCTCTGATAAGTGGTGATTTTTTGATATTACATAATATAAATATATCAACATTTCTAAAATATGTATAATTCAGTAAGCCAATATTTTCCAAATGATCAGTGCAAAAAATGTTACAAAATTATTCATGAGTAAAAAGTCTGTTAAAGGTGCAAGATAAACTATGAATCTTAATTTAACAGAATACAAAAGTTCATTGATATGGTTTCAAACCAACCTTTAAGAAACTACCACTTGTTAGTTTTGGGAACAGCATCAAAGAACATCCACAATAATCTGAAAAGGGTTATTAAAACACTCCTCCCTTTTCAAATTCTGTATCTGTAGGAGTCTATTTTCTTCTACTTCAATCAAAACAATGTACCAAAATAGACAATGCAGAAACCCAATCCTGTTCCCTTCTATTAAGCCAAACATATTTACAAAAATGTGAAATAATGCCACCCTTCTCACTGAAATTTTTGTTTTGGAAAATCTGACTTTTATGAAATGTGTTATTTATGTTACCTAGAGTATGCCCAAGAGTGGAATTGTTACACTATAACTTATCTTTACTAAATATTTCCAAATTATTCTCCAAAATGATTGTCTCTCTCTAAACTCTCATTTGCAGTATATGAAAATGCCTGTTGCTCAAATCCTCATAAGCATTTTGGAATTTTTTCAGACTTAAATTTTGTTTATATTCAGTAGGTGCCAAAGTGGTATTATTTTAGTCTGTGTTTCTCTGATCATGTATTTCTTATACATGAGATCATGTACTTTCCATGATTTTATTGCCCTTACAAATTTTCTCTTTCTTGAAATTCCTGTTAAAATTTTTACACATTTCTCTAATAAGTAACTGTCTTTTTGCATAAGTTTTAGGGGCACTTTAGATTTTCCCTGCAAGTACCCTTGGTTGATTTCTCTTCTTTTTTCACTTTTTAATTACTAATTTGGGAGGGGGTATAATTTACCTGAAACAATTTATATATCACACATGTTCAATTCATGAGTTATGACAATTGTATAAGCTCATGTTATCAAAATCCAAAGCAAGATATAGAATATTACTGTCATCCCAGAAAGTTTCTTTTTGCTCCTGTCCAGAGACAACCATCCTAGATTAGATTGGCCTATCCTGTTACATCACATAAATAGGAAAATATGATATGTATTTCTTTGTGTCTCACTTCTTTCTCTCCGTGCAAGAACTTTTAAGATTCATCTTTGTAGTTATACATATTAGTAGTTTGCTTCTTTTTGTTGCCGAGTACAATTCCATTGTAAGAATATACCAAGGAATGTATTTGATGCTTCCTAAGACATAATTTAATATACTTTTTAGACATTCTAAATGCCAAGTTTTTGCTTTGAGTATTTAAAATTCAAAAATAAATGTTTTTATGCTTTTTTAGAAAAAAAGAATATACCAAGGTTTATTCACTCCCCAGAAGATAGACATATGAGTTGTTTCTAGCTTTTGCCTACCATGAGTATAGACACTGTGAATATTCTTATACAACGTTTTTGCTACATATTGTTTTATTCTTTGGGGGTAAAATACCTTGGAATGGAGTGAAACAACCCCCAATGTACATTTGACCAACACATCTTACCTTCCATGTGTTTAGTCTGCCCTTCATCTTTTCATCTCTTTGTATAACACTCTGCAAAACTACTTTAATCCTGTCATTCAATTCGCTCATTCTCTCTCCAATTGTGTCTGAATTTGTCCATACACCAAGTTTTTATTTCAATGGTTACATTTTCATTTCTAAGATTTCTATTTGGTTTCCTTCTTTTTCCTCTTGATGTCCTAGGTATTTTTAATATAATCATTCTTCTCTCTTTGTTTTGTGTACATTTTATTGCTCTAATTATTTAAATTGAAAAACCTTGTGTTCAGTATTTTT
Source organism: Geosciurus inauris (assembly GCA_004024805.1). Lineage (NCBI taxonomy): Eukaryota > Metazoa > Chordata > Mammalia > Rodentia > Sciuridae > Geosciurus > Geosciurus inauris. The sequence continues at coordinate 3,294 of PVHX01010412.1, forward strand.
ATTTTTTGAACTTTGGAGAGTTTTAAACACATTGTTTCTGGTTTGTGGTAACTCTTACTCTTCATAGATTATTTCCTTATGAGTTTATAATTTTGTTCTGTGAGTTCATTATCTACTAAATTTCTGCTATCAGGCTTCTTTTGTAAATTATAATTTTTTGTAAACTTTTTTCCTACCACCCCATTCTGGATCTGTGGATAAAGAGAGTGAGGCTTAGAGTCTTACACAAGGAAGGTCTTAATCTGGACAGAAGTCATTACATTCCAAAATATTTCAAAGCAATAATTCATAAGGAGTCACAGACAAGATGTTTGAAGCTAGTCTGCACTCAGCTGGGCAAGGTTATGATACTTTATTCTTGGCATTCTATCTTCTGACTTGCAGCCTTTCTTATAGCCACTCTCTTTGGTGCCTGCCTCACATACTGCTGCACATCCTCACCCACCCACCACATACCCTGCCTCCCACACAGGAATAGTCTGCCATTTTATCAGGCAGAGGGAATGGATGATGTGGGGTGATTATCTGAAAAGGGCCAATAGCTACAACAGGAGGCAAGTGGAGGACTACATCAGGAGAGTCCCAGATGGGAGAGGAGAAAAAATCTTGGAAGGTAGATAGCTCTGCAACAAAATGGCAGCCCCACTTTTAAAAAAAAAAGTGGATTATGAGACTCTGGTTCTTTGGGAGGGTTGCAGGTGAGGGAAATTTGCAGAACCCCAGTTCAAAAAATAGTATTATGGAGAAAAAGGATCCCTTCTACACTGTTGGTAGGAATATGAAATAGGTATAGTCACTGTGGAAAACTGCATGGAAATTCTTTGAAAAATGAAAAATGGAATGAACATATAATCCAGCAATCCAACTTTTGTCTATTTATTCAAAATATTTAAAATCAGTATGTTTGTGATAGTTAATATGGATTGTCAACTTGATTAGATTAAGATACTTGGGGGTGTTGAGAGTGTTTCCAGAGATTACTGACACTTGGGGCAGCAAACTGGGAATTAGACCCATAATGAATGTAGGTGGTGCAGCAAATGGGCTGGTCCCTGAATGGAAGAGGGCAGAGGAAGGAGGAAGCCAACATGGGTGCAGGCACTGCTTTCTTTTGAGCAGGTGCTTAGATTGCTGCTGCAATTACTTGAGAACATCGGACTCCACCTCTTCACTCTTCAAAGTATAGTCTGACCAGCAAGTCTCCAGGAAGTTCTCAGGCCTCCAGTCCAACACCAGGGCTGCAGCATTGATACCTCTTGTTCTAAGTTTCCAACTTCTTCAACTAAACTGCTACTGGTTCTGCTAGCTCTCCAGCTCTGCCAAAAACCATTCTGGGACTATCCAGTTTCTGATCCTGTATGCCAGTCTAATAAATATTCTTTTATAATCATAAGTCCTGTTGGTTCTGTGTCTCTGTGAACCCTGACTAATACAATGTGGAAAAGACATCTGCGCTCCATGTTTATTGCAGCACTATTCACAATAACCAAGCTTTGGAATCAACCCAAATGTTCACCAATGGATAAATGAACATAGAAAATGTGGTATAGATGCATGTGATGCCAGTCAGCCTTTAAAAAGAAGGAAATTCTATTATTTGCAACAACATGGATAGAACTAAAGAACATTGTGCTAGGTGAAATAAACAAGGCACAGAAGGAATCTAAATCAATTGAACCATAGAAATAGAGAGCAGAATGTTGGTTACCAGAGGCTGAGGAATGGGGAAGTAAGGAGATCATGGCCAAACTGTACAAAGTCTCAGTTAGACAGGAGGAAAATGTTATTAGGTTTTTTTAGGATCAATTTCACAGCATGTTGTACATTTCAAAATCATGAAAGGAGTAAATCTCAATTGTTCTCCCCACAAAAATGGTAAGTGTTTAATCACTATGTTAATTTTCTTGATTTAATTATTCTACATTGTACTCATAAATCATAATCACTTTGTACTCTATAAATATATACAACTATGATTCATTGATTTGCAATAAAAAAGAATTTTTAAAAACAGTAAGGACTAAGCAGGAGCCGAGAAAAGGAACTGAGAGGATCGGAGAGCAGGTAGTTGAACAGGATCCCTAGCTATGGGAATGGGTACAGGCATGGTGCCAGGAGTTTAGGTGCCATCAAGTTATGGATAAATTTTTTAGACATTGACAAATCTGCTCTCAGGCATCCTTTCCCCAGGGCTTCTTCGTGCCCGTTACTCTTCCTGAGGCAATAAGGATAAGAAGTAAGTTCCTGACTCTGAGCTTCAAAATAGACCCATATCATTCATAACAGAAATAATCATATTAAAAGCAAAAATGTTTTTATTTGTAAATAAAACTTTTGAGATAAAAAAATGATTGTTTTTACTCCAAGAGTTCAGCTTAAATATCAAGATCTAAAGGTTTGAGCAAAAATTTATACTATAGCCAAAACATGTACTATAACCAATTGACTAGAAACATCTCAAGTGACACATGAGCCATTTTTCCCCTCCAATCCAACCACTGCCACCTCCCCTCAGGGAGGAATCTCAGAGCTTGGAAGAAAGAAGATAATTAGTAAAAGACAGCAAGAAAACGAGTAATTATACATGAATCAAAACATCACATTGCACATCATAAATAAGTATAAATAGTATTGCTATAAATAAATAAATAAATAGATAGATAGATAGATAAATAAATAAATAAATAATTGGGCGACTGAAATTAATTCTTGACAAAGGGACCTCCATAACAGGGTCCAAATCTGTGTGCTGGTGTGAGCCTCTAAGAGAGATCACAGATGGTTTTAGGGGGAGCTGAGAGCATAGGAAACTTCTGCCTTCTTCCAAGGTGTAGTGCAGAGACATAGAAAGTCTTAAAGAAGCCCATGTCCAACATTAGGTTAGAGCTGGAAAGTGACATGCCCTGAGATGCCCAGGCAAGTAAACCAGTGTACAGCTTCTCAGAGACCCAGTGCTCTCAGGCCAACGCAGGGAAAGGAGCCAGTGTCTCTCAGGCCTCCCCCTGAAAAGGGTTTAGATGAGCTAAGAGAGGTCCTGGGAATCCAGGCATAAGTGCTCAGAACTAGAAAGTTAAGTCCCATGGCAGGACATAAGCACATGCCACTGAACAATGATAAGGACCACAGAGATGGAATCACACCTGGTGGATACCAGCAGAAGCCAGAAGATGGCTATCAACCAGTTCATCCCCTTCACCAAATTTTGGGTGAGAGAAGCTCTTTTGTTCTAGTCCCCAGAGCTTCACTCACCCATGGAAGACTGAATTGACTATTCTGCCTCAGAATGGACACGGGTTCTCAAGAGATAAAATAGATTTGGTTGTTCAGCTGCAAGTAAATACAGTTACATCTTTGCTCGCTTGCATTTTGAGATTGAAATTCATACCTGTGAACAGGTCTTGGTCCAGGCTAACATTAACCGCATCTCTCAGACCTGGGATTGGGGTACCACAAATTTAGCTAGCTGAACTCATTAGAATTTAGAAAAATTCCTGTCAACACACCATAATTTAGTACAAAAGTTATATTTTTCTGCCAGTGAGGAAAAGAGTATTAAATAAGTGGAGCTGGCATAACTAGTAACCATTTGGGGAAAAAATTAAGACAAGTTCCCCCACATCACTACCTATACTGAAGTAAATTTTATACAGGTAAAAAAATTAAACTCTGAGCCGGGCGCAGTGGCACATGCCTGTAATCCCAGCACTTAGGGAGGCTGAGACAGGAGAATCGCGAGTTCAAAGCCAGCCTCAGCAACGGCGAGGCGCTAAGCAACTTAGTGAGACCCTGTCTCCACATAAAACAAAATAGGGCTGAGGATATGGCTCTGTGGTCGAGTGCCCCTGAGTTCAATCCCCAGTACCAAAAAAAAAAAAAAAATTAAACTCTGAAAAAGAAATTATGATGATGCTTGAATAAAACAATGTATTTATTTATAATCTTAGAAAAGAGAAGATTTTTGAAGAATGACACAAAACTTAGGAGCATATAAAGTTGACAAATTTGACTCAAAAAGTAAAATTTCTGTACAGTAAAAAAATCACAATAATGATGAACAAAATCAAAAGACAGTTGGTGCCAGGTGCAGTGGCACATGCCTATAATCCCAGCAGCTCAGGAGGCTGAGACGAGAGGATCATGGGTTCAAAGCCAGCCACAGCAGTGAGACGCTAAGCAACTCAGTGAGACTCTGTCTCTAAGTAAAATACAAAATAGGGCTGGGGATGTGGCTCAGTGGTTGAGTGCCCTGAGTTCAATCCCCAGTACCAAAAAATAAGACAATTGGTAAAGCTGGGACATTCTTTACAACCTATATTGTAGACAAAGGGCTAATTTCATAAATTTGCAAGGAATGGGTATAAATCAAAGACAATCAATAAAACAGTGAACAAAGAACATGAACAGAGTGTATTGAAAGAGGTGCCAATGGCCAATATGCAAATATAATGATGCTCAGCATCACTAATAACTAAGGAAATGTCAGCATTTTTTTTAAAGTGGGCTTTTTTTAAAATATTTTTTAGTTGTCAATGGATCTTTATTTTATTTATTTATATGTGGTGCTGAGAATCAAACCCAGTGCCTCACACATGCAAGGCAAGCGCTCTACCACTGAGCCACAGTCCCAGCCCAGGAAATGTCAGCATTTTTATGTTTAAAGTCGGTAAAAACCTAAGTCTGATAATGCTCCTTTTTGGCAAGGTCAAAAACAACACATCCTCAGCAGACTTTTGGCATAAAGGTAGATACCTACAATTTGGCAGCACCAACCTGATGGTTGGATCTATGTTCCTTTTTAGCTATCAGTTTCAGTGCTAGGAACTTGTAACTATAGATATATGGGCAAAAGTAGTTTATAAAATACGCTCATTGCAGTATCATTTCTAGTAATACAAATGTGTCTTTCCACATGATATAGGAATAATTTTCAAGTAGGGATCTAGAGAGGGATTGTCTGAGGCAGGACCTTCAGGTAAGAAGGGGCTGGGGATCATAGACAGCTAAAAACTTTAGAGTTAACTTACAATGAAGCTAAATTCAGTTATATTTCTCAGCTATCAAAACAATACTTTGTATTCCTTATCTGAACCCTGAAGATTTTTTTTGCATTTTTGCTTCAACTTAATTCAGTCCAAAAAAGTATTTATTGGGGTCCTACTATATTCTAAATATATTCTGTTATGTCTTCCTAGTGCAGCAGGACCTAGAGTTTGGTGTAATTTGACCATGCAGAAAAACTAGGAAGGGGATTCGAGAACAAACCTGGGGTTTGGCAGCTCGTGGGATGCTGCATGCCCGAGTCACATCACAGCTAGAGTGGGGCTCAGGGAAGAGAGAAGCAGTGGAACCAACAAATGATTCTGAAGCCAGATATGCATTGATTTTTCAGTGAAGGATCATTATTATCAAATTTGTATTTTAGAAGCCGAGTGTGCTGGTGCGTGCCTATAATCCCCATGACTCAGGAAGCTGAGGCAAGAGGATTGCATGTTCAAAACCAGCCTCAGAGCCGGGCACAGTGGCACAAGCCTGTAATCCCAGTACTTAGGGAGGCTCAGACAGGAGAATCGCGAGTTCAAAGCCAGCCTCAGCAAAGGCGAGGCACTAAGCACCTCAGTGAGACCCTGTCTCTACATAAAACACAAAACAGGGCTGGGGATGTGGCTCAGTGGTCGAGTGCCCCTGAGTTCAATCTCCAGTACCAAAAAAAGAAAAAGAAAAGAAAGACCAGCCTCAGCAACTTAGCAAGATCTTGTCTCAAAATTTAAAAATAAAAAGGTTCGGAGATGTAACTTAATGGTGAAGTGCCCCTGGGTTCAGTCCCCAGTACCAAAAAGAAAACTGTTTGAGAAAAAACAACTGTGCCAGCCATGTGCAGGATGGAATGAAGAGGAGGAAGCAAAGAGGCCGGTCATTAGCTGGTTGCGGCAGTGAGTGATGAAGCCAGAACAGGAGCAGCAGAAGGTGGGATGGAGAAGCAACTGAGGATTCGGGAATGTTGCAGGAAGAGCTTGGACAGAGTGCAGCCACCTACTGGGCGTGGCACATGAGAGAGGTGAGGTTTATTCAGAGAGCATCTGCCAGACAGACATTGATCAGATGTGGGAAGCAAAGGAAATGAAAAGATTTCTAGGTTCATCAACTACAGGAAGATGATGTTGACAACCGAAGTAACAATCACAGGGAGACTCCAGAGAATAATGAAATTTACTTGGGAAGAGCAGAACATTGCAATGGAAAAACTCAGGCCAGAGGAAACCAGCAGCACATGGAAGGGGGAAGAAGCAAGGGGAACCTTTTAAAGATGAGATGGAGGCTTACTCGTTGAAACAATTATCCTTGGCTTCTAGGATCAACAAGGGTGGCATCAGTCCAAGGCTGGACAGACAGTTGCTGGGCAGACATCCTTGCAGAAGTATTGTTTGTGTAATTTGTGGTGGCTTTTGGGCAAGGTTGTGGCTTGGCAGAGTCTTTTGAGATAGTTACCAGGCAATCGTGTATGAGCACCCTCCCTCATAAACTCCTGGCTTTATTTATTTATTTTATTGTTAGGGTTGACACAAGCAAGTCCATTTTTATTCTGATAACTTTTACAATGCTATTAACCAACATAAGGAATAATCTGGAAAGAGAGGCATTTTGGCGACTGGAAGACAATTTTGGAGATATTGGGGTGGGATTCATGGGTCCATCTGGGTACAGATGTCCAGCTGTATCTGTAAATAGGAATGAAGAGATGGTTCCAGCACATGGGTAATCCAAGGAGAAAAAGAGGAGAGAGGTACAGCTTTGGCTTGCTGTATTCAAGGTTGGGTGGAGGAAGCAGAGCCAGCAGAGAGACTGGAGGAGGAACAGCCACACATGAGGAGAAGTGGCAGAGCAAGCCTGAATGGCAGAAGCTTCCATGAGCCCAGTAGAGCCTCATGGAAGCTACAGGGCACCCCACCCCCTCGGCCCTATTCATCTTCTCCAGCTGCTCTCTGTAGTTAGGAAGATTGTTCAGCTTTCATATAAAAACTCACACTTTCTTTTTTAAAAATATTTTTAGTTGTAGATGGACACAATACCTTGCTTTACTTATTTATTTTTATGTGGTGCTGAGGATCGAACCCAGTGCCTCACACATGGTAGGCAAGCACTCTGCCACTGAGCTACAGTCCCAGCCCTAGAAACTCACACTTTCTGAAGAGTCAGTAGAATAATCCTCTTCATCCCAGGGACACAGAAATATAAAAAGATCAAGTAGTTTTTCCCCCTCCCCTTGGCAAGTCAAGGCCAGTGAAGCTCAGCCCTCTCCAAGCCTTAGGCCAAGGGCCCAACCGTCAAAACCTTTCAAGGAAATAAATAAAACAAAAGCAGCAAAATTATTATTATCAGAGACAAAAAGTCTCTGAAATATGCCCTCCCCCCAGTTTCATGAGGAAACTTGCTTCTGACAAAAATACTAAGCTCCTTTCTTCTTTTGTATAAATAAGTGTTCTTGTTCCTTTTTAAAATCCCATAAGAATTTCCCAATAACCTTCATGTTTCTTCAGTCCTGACAAAGCCAAGAACATTCCTGAAGGCTGGGTTTATTTAGGACACTAAAGTGACTATTTCTACAAATACCATTTCATTAACTTTGGGGGGAGTTTCTAGCTCTTTAAGAACATAGTTAGTCCTAAAGACCCTCTGATATTTATTTGCTTAGGGAACAAAAAAAACGGACTCAGACTGCAGTGACAGATTATTAGACTTGTGTTGGAATTTACATAAGAAACCACTGAGTTATTACAAAAATTATTCAAATGTGTATGTTACAGCTGCCAAAGTACATACACTTAAGGTACAAAATGTTTGTAATTTTAAAAATGTTTTTTAAAAAATGCTGTATAAGATGTATCCAAAATAAGAGTATTTTTACTGAAATAACATCTTGTAAAAGCAGAATTCAAAATAGGAACTAAGAATTGAGTTCAGCTGGTGAATAAGTCATTGTTCCTTAAAATAAAGTAACAAGAACTGAAGGATATAACTTGGAAGAATTTTAATTTTCTCATATAAATCTTTTTTATCTATAGATTTAAATAATGATATTCACATTCTTACAAACTCAGATCTTTTAACAGATGGAAAGTTTAATTCTGAGCTAATCCAAATTATAATTGGCTTTCTTTGGTATCAGTGTGGTAAATGACTTGTATAACACTAGTAAATTCAGGAGCTATCAGAGTATCTCTAGTTTAAGAGAGAATTTCATTGAGCTAATCCTTCCCTCTGGTCTTGCAGCATCCAGATTTAACCACTTCCTCCGGTAACAAAATGTCTGTGAAAATTAACTTCTAATTTGTTTGTTGAATTTTTCTAATTTTCCCCAAAAAATTCACATGGGCTTCCAGTGGTCTTGTGCACTTCTACAAATTCAAACCATACAACACACATGAAAACAGAAAGCCAAGTCTCATCATCCCCTTCCCAGGAAGCAGCCCCTGTCAAGATACTGATATATATGCTTCCAAGCCTGCCTGCCTGCCTGCCTGCCTTCCTTCCTTCCTTTCTTCCTTCTTTCTTTCCTTTCTTTCTTTTTCTTTTTCTTTTTTTCTCTTTCTTTCTTTCTTTTCTTTTCTCTCTCTCTCTCTTTCTTTCTTTCTTTCTTTCTTTTCTAATTAGGTTTATATGATCACAGACTGTATTTTGATTCATTTCACACAAATGGAGCACAAATTTTCACTTCTCTGGTTGTACACAATACAGTTACACCATATGTGCAGTCATACATGAACCTAGGGCATTGTTGTCCATTGCATTCCACCATCTTTCCTGTCCCCATGTCCCATCCCCTCTCTTCCCTCCCCTTTGACCAAAGTTCCTCCATTCTTCCTATGGTTCCTCCTCCATTATGGATCAGCATCCACTTATCAGAGAGAATATTCGGCCTTTGGTTTTGGGGGATAGGCTTACTTCGCTTAGCATGATATTCTCCAACTCCATCCATTTACCTGAAAATGCCATAATTTTATTCTTTTTTAATACTGAGTAATATTCCATTGTGTACATATACCACAGTTTCTTTATCCATTCATCTATTGAAGGGCATCTAGGTTGCTTCCACAGTTTAGCTATTGTGAATTGTCAGGCTTTTCTTTATATTATTTAAATGTTATATTTGTATTCACAGATTTTTTTTTAAAGATACAGAGATTTTAAAAAAATAATGATAACCATGCTGCTGGGTGCAGTGGCACACACCTGTAATCCCATTGACTTGGGAGGCTGAGGCAGAAGAATGGCAAGTTCAAGGCCAGCCACAGGAACTTAGCAGACCCTCAGCCCCGTGCCAGCTGGGATCAGGGAGGAGAAGGCTCTGGAGTTGTGGGGATGCAGCTGCTGCTAGAGACACTGTTCTGAATCAAAGAGGGAATGGGGAAGAAATGTCCTACCCTTCCTGTTCCTGTTGTTGCTGGTGCCAACCATAGCAGCACCCAAAAGGAAGCTAGAGGGCATGGAAAGTGGTGAGGTAAAGAAAGTGAAAAGTAGTCACATTTCAGATATTTGCCACTGAGCCAATGGGCTTTGCTATTTCAAACAGAGAGTGAAGGAAAGGGAAGTACCAGGAGGACACCCACATTTTAGCCTGAGCTGCTGGCTGCAGAGTGTTACCAGTTGCTAAGATGGGGAATGCTGGGGAAGAAGCAGGCTACGTAGGTTGAATCTGGTTTTCAGTATATCTGAGTCAAGATGTATATTAGATGTACAAATGCAGATGTGAGTTTGGAGCTTAGAAGAGAGAAATTTTGTATTTATAGCCATGGGACTGGTTAAGATCATCTAGAAAGGGAATAAAAGATAACCAAAATGAGTCAAGACACTGTCTGTAGGACATGCTAACATTTAGAGGTCTAGGGGACCAGATAGAGTCAGCAGAAAAGAGAGAAAATTAGCACCCAGTAAAATTGGAAGAAAATGAAAAGACAATGTTGAACTAGAAGGCAAGCACAAAGAGTACTTCAAAGGAGGAGGAGCAATCAACAGTATTAAATGCCATTGTCCAGGGATTAGCCATGTGGAGCTCCCAGGTGCCCCTGATGAGAACTTCACTGAAGCAGTAGGACTAAGAGCCTGTCTGGAGGAAGTGAGAGAGGATAGGAAAGGTGAGGAAGTGAGGAAGCAGATACAGGCATCTGTTTTATTTGGGGTTTTGGAGTGCAAAAAAAAAATCTCAATTTTACAAATGTATGGGGTATGTTTTGATTTTTTTGTTGTTTTTTGACATATTAGAAATCAAACTCGGGGACTTGCACTTACCAGGCAAGCACTCTGCCATTAACCTATACCCCCCAGTCACAGCGTGATGATTTGATACACATATACAATATGTAATGAGAAAAATCAAAATAATTAGTGTTTCCAACTCTTTAAATATTAACTTTGTGTGCTAGAAAACTGAACTCCTCTCTTCTATAAGCAACTATTTTAAAGAAGTTTTGCAACAAAGAACAGCTATAACTGGAAAGAACTGGAAGAGACTTCACACATTTGTATGCTAATGAGAACAATCCTTCAAGGAGGTGAAATGAGTAATGTAGAAAGGAGAGAACATTACATTAGGGAGTTTCACATTACTGTAACAAAACGCCTGTGAAAATTAACTTATAAAGAGAAAAGGCACTTTTTTTGTACCAGGAATTGAACCAAGGGGGCACTTTACCACTGAGCCACATCCCCAGCCCTTTTTTATATTTTATTTAGACACAGGGTTTGATGAATTGCTTAAGGCCTCACTAAGTTGCTGAGGCTGGCTTTGAGCTTGTGATCCTCCTGCCTCAGCCTTCCAGGCCACTAGGATTACAGGCATGTACCAGCATGCCCAGCAGAAAACACTTATTTTGACTCAAAGTTCTGGAAGTTCCAGTCCAAGATCAGGTGGTTGGGCCTCCAGAGAAATCAACAGGCACATCATGGCAGGAGCCCAGTGTGGAAAACAGTTTATACCACGAGTCAGGAAGGAGAGAATTAGGCCAGGGTACCACAGTCCTCTTCAAGGACATGCCCCATTGACCTAGGAACCTCATAATACCCCTTCTCCTAAAGGTCCACAGCATGTCCCAATAGCACCACCCTGGACCAAGCCTTTATCCTGTGGGTATTTGGGGACCGTGGACCAAGCCTTTATCCTGTGGGTATTTGGGGACACTCATGCAAACCCCAGCAGACACAGAAGCCCAGTTCTCAAAGAACCACACAGGACGGGCCCCAGTGGTTCCATGCAGAGTGGACGGGTTGCGCAAGCCGCTGGCACTGTTTAAATAGGACATCCAGAGGCAAGATGGTCCAAACACAGAGGTAAGCAGGGCTGGAGTGAGGAAGACAGGATAGAGCTGGCTGGTCACCTCAGTTCTCCTGGTAAACAAGAAGGAAGGCCATCAGCAGAGAATGAGGCCAGGGAGGCTGGGGGTCTGAGGAGAGGAGAGACTATGTGAAATGGTCCCCCTTGGGGAGGAGAAAACTTACTACAGAGGTGTGGTGGGATTGTCTGTCTTATAACAAATCTGAAGTGAGACCAGCCAGCCAGGCAGATTTTCTCTACCCTCTTGCCCTCTCCTCACTCAGCTCTCAGGTGCAGGCATACAGCAGGGGGACAGGTTGTGTGGGGGTGGGGCTTTCCATTTTTTTTTCTTCTTATTTTGGGGCTTTCCTTTATAATGGTTTTATAAAAGTCTACTTTTTGTGTACAAACTGATTTGACATTTTTAAATTTGGAAGTTCAGTAATGGCTCATGTATTCATCACAGTAAGAAAGTGAGATGAGTTTTTTTTTTTAATTTGGTACCAGGGATTGAACTCAGAGGCACTCAACCACTGAGCCACATCCCCAGCCTTATTTTGCATTTTATGTAGAGACAGGGTCTCACTGAGTTGCTCAGTGCCTCACCCTTGCTGAGGCTGGGTGAACTCATGATTCTCCGGTCTCAGCCTCCCAAAGTGCTGGGATTACAAGCATGTGCCACTGCACCTGGCTGAGATGAGATTTTTTAAAAGTGATACTAAACATAATCTAGGACTTGATTGTATTTTTATATTTGGAAGTTCTGAGGCCATTTTCCTTGAAAGAACATTAAGAATATGTAAAAATGGGGGCTGGGGTTGTGGCTCAGCGGTTGAGCGCTTGCTTTGCATATGTGAGGCACTGGGTTTGATCCTCAGCACCACATAAAATATTGTGTTCATCTACAACTAAAAAAAAAAAATGTAAAAATGGTGTCACTTCTGATATCATTTGATTTTAAAAGCAATCCTATGAAGAATAGATTACACTGGAAACATTTATGTATCTCCAATTGGCTCTGCAAAGTGGCTGGACTTGGAGCGAGGCTTAACTTGAACTTTATTTGGGTACTGAGTGGTCACCAGGTGCCCTTTCTGGGCCCAGGCTGAAGCATCTGCAGCCACCAATGGCAGGTTTCTTTCCTTGGTAATGAAGCAGCATGAGAAGTGGCTGCAGACACAGGAATGTCTCCAAAGACTCAGCTCAGAACGAGCACACCGTTAACTCTGCCCCCATTTCATTGGCCAAAGGAGGTCACAGCTGAGCCCAACATAAATAGGGTGCAAAGATAACCTTCCCACAGCAGGAAGCACTTCAAATTCCCATAGCCAAGGACAAGAATGCATTGTTTATTGTTGGATGAAGTGAAGAACTGGGAACAAAAATGCAGATTACTGCAGGTAGAATAAGATTTTGTAACATCATTGAAAACCACAGACTTCAAAGATGATTGGTTTTCATATGTATGAAGATTTGAGATAATGCACAATATAATCTACTAAAAGTCTCAGAAACTCTTTGGACTTCTGGGTTCAAAATGACTAGTCAGTGTTCTGAACTCCTAGCCACCCCTTTCCTAAACTAATATTGACAGCTGTCAGATGGGCCCCGAAGTTCTATATTTCTGAATTGAACACAGCTAGAAAGGCAGGCTTTCCCTTCTCTCTAATCTTCCTTAATGCTCCGAGAAGGTCCCTATTTATGGTTCCTAAGCTCTGTATGTTTTTTTAAAAATCTGTTTCTTCAGGCAAGCTTTATTTTGTTCAAATACAATTTCAGAATGAGGTCTGTTGGGAAGCAGCCCAGTTGGGGGAGCGGGCATAGGAGGAAGACAGGGACTTGGGAGGGACGTTGCCAATGATTGCCTTAACATTCTGGGCAAGAGGCAGAGGTTCCCCCAGTCCACTAAGCTGTTGTCAGACAGTTCTGTCACCAAGATCTTAAAGATTTTAGCAAAAGTAAATTAAAAGGCAGAGGAAGAAAGGTTTTCTTTGAAGTCTCAGAGTTGTTTGCTTCTGAAAGCAGAAGTGTTGTTCTTACCCCTCAGCACAGGCCTCTCCCTACTGACGCATCACTGCATTGCTTTTCCGTCTTCTCAGAACTCGAGTGGGGTCTCGCTCAGTGGTCAGTCATCTTTGTTCTTGACTGCTTCCGGAGATCCTGCTCTTTTCATCCCTGCTCAGTTTCCTTCAGTTTGTTTCTTTTGATTCTCTTATTTGATTCTCTTCCCTATTGTCGAATCCTCGGAGCTATATTCAGACGCCGTTTGATGTTTTTAAATCCACATGCACATTCATTTAGAGAAGGAGTGAAATGCATTTTGAAGGTCAGGATGAATTGCGAAGCACCTCAGTGGGTACTTTGGTCATCTTTCCTCTCCAAAGAGAAATTTGAGCTTCCTGGATTCTGCATATTCGACAGAAGCGCTTAACTTAGTTTTGATAACTCCTTCAAACCCTATCATTACATTACCAAGTAAAAAATATTCTGCTTCTTTGTAAAGTTAGGAGGCAATTCCAGAATCCTGATGCAATAAGAGTCTGCAATTTTTCCACATTGTGGTCAGGAAGAATCCTGAGCCAAAATCAGGGAATAACGCAAGGAAGGTCAAGTCAGAGACAGAAAACCTGTACTTTATGCTATGTTATTATTTTTAAAAATTGCTTGGCCTCCTGGGCTTTAAAGAAAAAAAAAAAAAACAGGCCTATGGACATATTTAAGGCTTTTGATGTTAGGTCATTTACTGTGATTTGACCTGACCTTGTTACTACATCTTACATTTAAAAAGCAAATAAGAGACTATATAGAATGATTTTTTAAAGCTCAGCTTACTGTTCAGATATTAAATTCTCAGACAAGGTACTGGATTTTCCAGCTTTATTAACTTGAGATGTTTGCCATATTGAAGATACACATAAGCAAAATGGTTATTTAGCTCCTCTGAGCCACTCCAGCTCCCAAATATTAGGAACATATTTAATATTTATTGTCTTTTACCTAAGTGGAAAGGTTCACTCTTTCTCTATGATCTCGCCCAGGGCATAATTTCTTGAAAGTAGATATATTTTATTCAATTAATCGCCAATATTCTAGGACACTTTTATTAACTGACTAAATAATTAAATGCATTTTTCAGACTCAATCTCTGATCACTTGGTAGTAACTACCTCCATAGGATGACAAAAAGGAGTCAAATAACTATGTGACTTCATCTGGGTTAAATTAATAGGGCTTACAGTGAAATTTGATGGATATAGACAAGGATAAATGCCTTTTGGGCAAAATTGCATGAAGTGATTAAAGGGAGAAGGGCTGACCTTTATGTTAAACTATAATAGCTTTATAACCTAGTCTCTTCAATAATTCCCAATATTTTCCAATCCTTCTAGGCATATTAAAAAAGGAAAGATTTTATATTAAAAGAGACTTCCCTTCTGGCCCCAAATAAGAATAAAAATAAGGAATCTGAGTCTAATTATCCAATACTATATTGGTCCTCTAAGGAGGAAATAAATATAAAGTTTAAAAACGTGTATAATATTTTAATCTTTTTAGAAGATCTAGAGAAAGTCTCATGTCTCATTAGAGTGGAAAACATATATATTGTGTATTATACATTGTTACCTCTTTCAAATTTTAGGATTTAAAATAGACCTTCCTCATCTTTTCCTCTTTCTTCTTTTCCCCTTTCCCTTCCTTCCCTTCCTTTCAGAACAATGAAGTCCTGGAGCCACCGACTGGAGTGGAGTAGGGGGGCACATGTGCTGAAGAAGCTGGTGGCCCAAAGCAGGGTAGCAGAGTTCAAACAGGGCAAGAGACTGACTCCCCAGGGTGGTTGCCCCATGCCAGTGACAGAGCCTGACTTGGTTGAGAAGGGGGTCCACAAAAAGGGGCCTTCTATGGGCTGCCAAGAGTTTAGAAAGGGTGAAGAAGGCATCCAGGCATGGGGGCTTCTCAGCACAGAATGAACACAAAGCATAGTAAAAGGGGGTCCCCCACATGGAGACAACCAGGCACAGGGCATCCCAACCCTGTCTGTAGGTGGCAGCAAAGATGAGCCATAAGCAGGGAACTCTAGTGGAACAAGTCTGCTAAGTACATGAGTCAGTTTCTTCTTTGTCAGACAAAGAAGGCACAAATATGGAAAGGAAGAAAATTACTGTGAACCCCAATATTAGACTGGAATTGGAAGTATCAGTGTGAACTCATGATTCCCAATTTATATGGGTTCAGAGATATAGAAAATCATATAGCTCCAAAAGTGTCTATGTATGCAACACAAGTCAAACCATGAGAAAGAGAGAGAAAATGTGTGTGTGCATGTGTACCCAGCTCTCCTCAGGCAGCACCTGGGAGCAGACGAATTCCCACAGCAGTGAACACATCTAACACCCAGGTCTTGGGTTGCTGTTATGATTCTCTATTAACAGTAACCTGGCTTTCTTGGAAAATGAATGATTCCAGAGCTGGAACTGGGAAGTGTTAAGATGAGCCTGTAACATCTTGTCAGAAAGCAAAGAAGTGCTCAGAGAGTGATGGGGAAGTGTCAAGAACATGTTAAAACCAGTCTGAAGAGGATGCCACTGGCCAGATCAAGGATTATTTAAGCATTAAAATTAAAATAGTAATTATAAGCAGGTGCAGTGGCATACATCCGTGGGCCCAGCTACTCAGGAGGCTGAAGCAGCAGGATCTCTTGAGCCAAGGAGTTCAAGACCCCCCTGGGCAACATAGCAAGACCTACTTTAAAAAAGAAAGAAAATAGTAATTATAACTCTACTTAATAAATAGGAAATGTTGAGAGCCAGGCGCGGTGGCTCAAGCCTGTAATCCCAGCACTTAGGGAGGCTGAGACAGGAGAATCGCGAGTTCAAAGTTAGCCTCAGCAATGGCAAGGCGCTAAGCAACTCAGTGAGACCCTGTCTCTACATAAAACACAAAACAGGGCTGGGGATGTGGCTCAGTGGTCGAGTGCCCCTGAGTTCAATCCCCAGTACCAAAAAAAAATAAAAATAAAAATAAATAAATAGGAAATGTTGAGTCCAAACAGATTTAAATAAATGAATAAATTGAAATTTTGGTGAGAAACCATTTCAAAGCACCAGGAGGAGTAAAAGAAACCTTTAATGGAAGCCTGGCAGACTTTACCTTAACCAGATGATCAAAGTGAGCTGCATCGGCTATGGGGGGATCTGAACCTGCACCACCAGTAAGAGGCAAAGAGGCACAAAGAAGTATTCCTACTACATTAGTCAGGGTGCTCCTGAGAGAAAGAGCCAATAGGATGAATGGATGAGTGGGTGGGTGACTGGATAGACAGACAGACAACAGAATGAGAGGAAAACTATTAGGGAAATTGCTCAATTATGGAGGCCGAGAAATCCCACAATAGGCCCTCTGCCACTGAAGAACCAGGGAAGTCAACTACATGGCTATCCAAGTCCAAAGGCCTCAGAACCAGGGAAGCTGATACTATAATTCTGAGTCTAAAGCCAAAGCCCTGAGATCCTAGTTGCAAGGTGGGGTATAGAGGTGCTGGTGCAAGTCCCAGAGTCCAAAGACTGCAGAATCTGGAGTTCTGACATCCAAGGACAAGACAAGAGCATTCCAGCTCCAGAGAGAAAATTTACCTTTCCTCCCCCTTTCTGTTCTGAGCCCTCAGCCAATTGGATGGTGCCTGGACAGATCTTCCCCACTCAGTCCATCCACTCACACACCCATCTCCTCTGGAAGCATCCTCACAGATACACCCAGAAATAGCTGTGCTTCACCCAATAACTGGGATACATTCTGAATATGTCATTAGTTGATTGCATCACTGGGCAAAAATCAGAGAGTGTATCCTGAGAACTGAGAAGTATAGATCAATCACTCCATGTGGACTTTCCGTTGTTGAGCTAGGAACTTCACCCAGGGATTTGTGCATGCTAGGCAAGTACTCTACCTCTGAGCTACATCCCTAGCCCCCATGAGGCCTTGATGCAATAAAGAAACCCAAAAAACATGATACATATGAGACTGCTGCTGGTATAAGATGCATACTCTTTTATAGAAATATTTTGGTGGAGGGAGAATACTGGGGATTGAACCGAGAGGCACTCTGACTGAGGTACATCCCTAACCACAGAAGGAGTTTGCTTTAAAATAACTACTAAAAAGTACAATGTAAAGCTGGGTGCAGTGGTGCATGCCCGTAATCCCAGCACTTTGGGAGGCTGAGACAGGAGAATCGTGAGTTCAAGGCCAGCCTCAGCAACAGCAAGGTGCTAAGCAATTCAGTGAGACCCTGTCTCTACATAAAACACAAAATGGGGCTGGGGAGGTGGCTCAGTGGTGGAGCACCACTGAGTTCAATCCCCAGTACCAAAAAAGAAAAGTACAGTGTAGAAAGTACATAAATGAGCAAACATAGTTGTTTATTGCCAAGTATGAACTGTACAGAATCAAATATGCCATAGTTCTGTGTGGCTGGCAGCACAGTCGGTTTGTTTACACCAACATCACCACCAACACACAAGTGATGCTCTGCCGACAGTATTACAGGAGCTGCAACGTCACCAGGAGGCAGAAATTTTTAGCTCTATTGTCATATTATGGGACACTATTGATCAAAGTGTCACTCTGTGGTGCATGACCACAATACTTGACCATCTCTCTAAGTCTTCCTTAATCCAGTAGAGTTCACACCTAAAATTAATCATCACACGTACCAAAGATGCATGACCTGAATATAAGCATGAAGAAACATCAGACAACCTCAAATTAAAGGGCATTTCACAAAACAACTGACCTGTAACAAATCAGGTCATGAAAATCAATGGAAGGTGGAATTCCCTCCAGATTGAAGAAAGTGAAAATGACAGCTAAATGCTATGTGATTCTGAGCCAGACCCTTTTGCTATAAAGCACATAAATGGGAAGATTGGCAAAACTTAAATGGGGCCTGGGGATCCGAAGTCAGCAATATATCCGTGTCCATTTCTGGATTCCAATGGGGCTATTTTGCTCATGTAGGAAAATGTGCTTATATATACTCTAACGTATTCAGAGAGAATCTGTAGCTAAAGACATCAGGTCAGCAACTCAAACCAACAGGCAAACAAAATTTTCTGTCCTGCCCTGTACTTGCAACTTTTCTCGAACTTATTATTACTGATCCAAATTTTAAAAGGTACTAAAAATAAAATCAATATCATTATTCAGTTTGGAGCACTCCCACTTTTTGTTTTGATGCTTATGGAGCTCCTGAGGTAGACTGCCCACAGTCAGCCCTGAACCTCAACACCCGGGATGCACAGCCACGTGACCATGCTGCCTGGGCTGAGCACCACTCGTCCCCATCGGCCTAATTCTTATTCCCAATTGTTACATCCTGTCAGCTCCAGTGATGCTTCTGGGAAGACATGTTAAGAGGGTAGTGCCTTGGCAATGTTTCTCACTTTCATTGCCTCAGTTCACATGCCATTTAACCCCATCCCACTCTCAAAGAAAAGTCAATAATAGCTTCACATAGGCCAAACAATAAAACTCTACTATGCTTACGACTCAGCCATTTCTTGTTTGGATATTACTTTTAGACCATCTTTTTTTCTACTCTACTCATTTTATATACATGGTCCTCTAGTTTCCTGAATTCAACTTATGTATAATTTTTCTTTACATGCACTGACAAACATTTTTTGGAAGGGTTTTCGTGCATTTTGGGGTACTGAGGATAGAAGCCAGGGCACTCTACCACTGAGTTACATCCCAAGCCCTTTTTATTTTGAGATGGTGTCTCACTAAGTTGCTGAGGCTGGCCTTGAACTTGCTATCCTCGTGCCTCAGCCTCCCAAGTTACTGGGGTTACAGACATGGCCACCAACCCTGACCCGGGTAAATCTTGAGCCATGATATGGCAAGCTGTCTGAGGCCTCTTCCACTTGCCACCAACACAGCTATATCTGTGCAGGTGGTATTGCCAAAAGAGCTATTTTATTATATTCACTGTTAATATTTTAAAGAACATAGTAGAAAATAAGAAAATGGAATGGTTGATACTACGAAAAATAAAGGTTTCATAAAAGTAATACCACTGAGACAAAAACAGAACCTACTGAGATATGCCAAAGCTGAGGATCTTCATCCTTTCCCAAAAGTTTACTGGACTTAACTCTGGTGACAGCATGTTTTGTTGTGGAGGGAAAATCAAAATTAACAAGCACATGTGATACGTGAGAAATACATCTTTAAAGACTTGTTTAAGTTAGTGTAACTAGACTTACCTTATAAATAGTTTTAATATTCAGTTTTCACATGTGCTTTGAGGAAGGCCAGATATAGACATGGACATAGACACAGAGATCTAGAAAGATGAAGCAGCAGAGCACGCAGAAGGCTCCCCAGAGAGTCCACCTTGGCTAGAGTCCTGGTTAAAGTCAAGACTATCATTAAAGTTTTTCATTTGGGTTCAAAATTCAAACTCAATTCCTGCCTTTCTTTTCCCATTTTAACATAAAATACCTACAATGCAGGTCAGTTAAAGATGGAAAAGGTAGAAGAGGAAGACAAGTAGGAGGAGGAGAAAGAAAAGATAGGTGTTACAGCAGTGGACACCTGTAATCCCAGCAACAAGGGAAGCTGAGGCAGGGGAATTGCAAATTGGAGGTTTCCCTGGGCAACTTAGTGAGACCCTGTCTCAAAAATAGAAAGGGCCGAGGATATAGCATAGCAGTAGAGTACTTACCTGGCACGCACGAGGCCCAAGGTTCAATCCCCAGTACTGCAGAGAGAGAGAGAGAGAGAGAGAAAGGCAGGTGAAGTGAGGAAAAAATCAAGAGGAGGACAGAAGACAGAAAGGCTGCTAACAATAATGAAAAGAGGGCTGCCGTCGCCTGTGCAGGGTTGACCTCGTGACCTCCAGATCCAGTCACCAATTGGGTGCCCTCCTGATTTCTCCTCTCATACATGTGTGAAGTCCCTCACTGGTCTCCCTAGGATTGCAAACAGCTTTGCTCCTTCTAAGTTAGCACGGCTTGTATCTCACCAGACATTAGCTGCCAGGAAATCAGAGCAGTTTTGCAGCCAATATGAGCAAATGGCCTGTCTTTACCACCCTGGCTACATGTAATGACATCGCCCAGCTTCCCCTGCACCCCTGCCTCATTCAGGGTCCGCTGCTTTCATTTTCTGTTTCATTGAACTTCACTCTTCATAGCATGTATGTTCTGGCAAATAACCCTAAGCCTTTTCCTGGGATAAGAAATGCCATAAAGAGGTGCTGGGCTGTGGTTCAGTGGCAGCATGCTCATCTAGCACACACGAGGCTCAGTGGTAGAGCACTCACCTACCACGCGGGAGGCACTGGGTTTGATCCTCAGCACCGCACAAAAATAAAGATATTCTGTCCACCTATAACTAAAAAATAAATAAAAGAAATGCCATAAAGAAATAAAAGCATACATGTATACACACACACGTATTCTAATTGTGAATATGTGGATTGTTGATCTTCAGCTGTGCTGGGTGCTATATTTTTCAGACTATCTACCTAGCACAAGTAATACTGACTAGGCAATTCAAGCGTACTTCCCCAAATTCCTGTTCTTTATAATCTTTTCAGCCCATAGCCCTTAAATGTGTCATAAACAATTAGTGGCAAAGTCATTTATATCCAAAGTAACCGCTTGAGGACAAGAATTCAACCATATGATCCTTTTGGCTTCTATACACTGATTCACACCTCTTGGTGTGTTGGCAGAATATGCTAGATTGCCCTCGAGAGGAAACAGACGTATTTACTCCCTCAAGGTACTTTTTAACTATAAAAGTACGGGTAGTTTGGTTCCAAAGTTGGAGGCAGGGGAAGACAGGAAGCCCCAGAGAGAGAATACTTGTGACATAATTATAACTATATGATCACATAAAGATTGTGTAACTACTTCTAGTTAAGAAAATCAGAGGCAAGTGAGGTCCTAGTAAAGTCACACAGCATGCCTGCCACATGAGTGAGTCCATGAATGCTGACCTGGGGACTGCCAGCAGATGACCACGTTTACTTAAAATATTCCAAATAAAAACAAGTGTGTGTGTGTGTGTAAAATAAAGTAGGGTCAGAGGAACGAAGACCATGTGAAATAACTAAGGTTGCTGTCATAATAAGCCCTCCTCTTGACTATAATAAACACAACAGGAAGATTCCCAGCTTGATATTTATGAAAAAAAATGTTTTCTAGTTCTAACCAGTCATCACTTGGGACAAGTGTATTTTCAAAATGATCCTGCTCACAAGGGATATAAAACTATGATCCAATCAACTCGTTGAGATATGGCTCAGGAATAATTCCAAGGGAAACTGCTGATACCAGGTACTAGCATTCAACGCCTCAGCAGCTGTTCCGAGGTGGAATCTGCCCCTGAAATCAGAACTCAAGGCCAGGTAATTCAGAATAAAATCTCATTAAGGCACAAAGGCTCCCAAATTTTTGCACACTTTGAGTAGGCACAATTAAACCATCGTTCCTAGAATCATAAACCACAGGGCACAGAGGGAAATTGGAATCCTAGAATTCCCATTCAGACACTCCAAGAAATGGCTTAAATATTCTAGGATATTATCCAAAGATATTTTATACAAAAAGTCAAAACTTGTCCCAAGCATAGAATGAAAGAAGTTTAAAATTCCTGTAACAGTTAGAAGCTATCAGCCATGTATGTAAAGAAGGCAATGGGTCAGGAAGTCACAAGGGCCAGGCACACACCTCCCGCGACCTCCACCCTCTCTGCTGGGAGGTTGTCCCACTCCGCTTTATTCTTGCCTGGAAGCATTCTCAACTCAGAGACAGACAGACAAATAAAACCCTGTCCTGAAGGCCCTTAGGGTCTAAAGAAAAGAGAGAAGTTAACAAATTCAGCAGGAGGCAACCTGACTAGTGGCTGAGAAAACAGAACTGAGCCGGGCCAGTGGCGCCTACCTGTAATCCCAGCGCTTTCGGAGGCTGAGGCAGGAGAATCACAAGTTCAATGCCAGCCTCAGCAAGGGCAAGGTGCTAAGCAACTGAGACCCTGTCTCTACATAAAACACAAAATAGGGCTGGGGATGTGGCTCAGTGGTCGAGTGCCCCTGAGTTCAATCCCTGGTATCCCCCCCAAAAAAACCAAATAACATAGAACTGGTTACATGACTCTAGGGAAGTTATTTAATTTCTGGGCTCCAGTGTTTCTCAGACACACACATGCACATACACACACACACGTACACACACACACACACACACGGGTGCCTCTCTCCTACTGTGATTGTGAGCACTAAAATATGTTAATCACTTGGAAGATTGCTTGGCATTTAGTAAGCACTGCATGTGTTTGTTAAATAGCTGATAAATAAAATATAAGCAAGGTCCACAGGAAGCCACACACAACTAAAAAGAGGTATCTCCACCAGCCAGAGGGCCTCGGGATGGCCCATGAGAGGACACCATGCTGGCAGAAGTATTCCGGGTTAACCAAATGGGCAGGTGAATTCTTCCCCCAGTGTATCCAAACTGGCAAATGAAACCAAACAACAAACAAGGCAAGCTTCCACCCCTTTGTAGGGGAAAAAAAAAAATTCTTACACTTCCAGATTCAAAATTCAAGATGATTTTGCATTGTTCCCTGCTATGTTTATTTCAAAATAAGATAATAGCTTTTATTTCTCACCTCTGAATAAAAACAAGGCCCATCTCCTGGGGGCAGACATGCCCAGATCTAGACAGCAAAGGGACTTGACCATGCAAAGGTGTGGGATGAGGAGAAGGGTGACACATTGCCGCAGGCTCAGAGTACGCTCCAGGGCAGTAGGCAGCAGGGCAGTGAGCTCAAGACAAGGCTCCAGGCTGCCCCTAGGAAGCCTGTGGCAGAGTCCTACAAGAGGCTCAGAACTGCTGTGGGAGAGCAAAGGAGCTCACTGGAGATGACTTGGGCCGACCCCAGTAATCCACGTTGGTTAACAGCCACTCCACCCCTGGCTCCTCATGCTGAGAGCCCAGCTGAGATCAGAAGGAAAAAATACACCGTAGAATCTGGTGCAGTTCCAGGAAAGGCACTCATTGTGACCAAGCAGCTTCACAGAGGAGCTGACTGAAGTGCCCCAGGATGTGACTCCACAGATAGTATTTCTAGGCTTTGTTCTGTTTATACAGATCCAGAAATGTGACTTTACCACTACTCTAAGTGTGGAGCACCTTCTCTGGTTTGGGCTTGCACTAACCAAACTCAGTAATATAGGAAGTGAGCAGGGCCTGGTGCAGGCCTGCGATCCCAGCCACTCCAGAGGCGAGGCAGGAGGAGCGTAAGTTCCAAGCCTGCCTAGGCAACTTTGTGAGACTGTCTCAAAATAAAAAAATAAAAAGGACTGAGAATATAACTCAGTGATAGAGTGCTTGCCTAGCTTCCCTGGTTTACAAAAGAAAAAGAAACGAAAAGAAATATAGAAAGTAGGATGTTAATTCATCAACTTAGAATGAGGAAAAATTCTCATTGAACAGAAAGGGCAAGCAATTTAATAATTATCAAGCAAACCACCAAGCATTGAGTTAAATTTTTTAAAAATGTTATCCTATTAGATTCTCGAAACAATCCTACAAGTCTGATGTCAAAGAGACTGTTAAAGCTCAGCGGTGTCTGGGTGAGCCTCTGTGTTTTCCTGCCTCCCTTGCAGTTCTTTTGGCCCCCAGAACACATGGCTCACCTCTGAGCAGAGATAGGTATGGAAGGTCCACCAATTCTGCTCCCCTCCCCTCTTTTCTCTTTTCCTCTCCCTCCCTTCTGAAACTACTGGCCAACAGGCTGGGAAGAAGGTGGTGTTGGAGAAGGACATCTCAATGAGATGAGAGCTGCTTTCCTTTCTAAGGAGATATCCTGGAGGACCACATCTGGCCCAGATGAGATTCCAGTGGAGGGATCTGAGCAAGCAGAAGGAAAAGAGGGGGAGACCTCGGGCACACAGAGGGATGCGGGGAATGGAGAGCAACAGCCCCACAAAGGGTTGATAAATGCAGAGGTTGAAGGAACAAGCTGTGACCAAAGGAAAAAGATCAGGGTGGAGTATTTCCAGGATAACAAGGCCTGGGGCGAGAGCACAGGAGGTGGAGAGGCCACAGAACAGTCAAGGAATGATGAAAATGGATCCAGATGGGTCATCAACACACCCAAACCTGAAGACCAAGTCAAGGCCTTTGACTTTTGCAACAACACCAAGTGTTAAAACACAGGACACAAACACACCTGAGGCGCTGGAGTCCTGGCTTATTCTCACTAGTGATGTTCCGGATCATGCTCATGTGCCCACCTGAGTGGTTTATTTTAAATTCTAAGGGACACAATTTTGATACAAAACTTTGATGTTTCTGCCCTTGCTGACAAGAATAAATCACACAAACTGATAAATCCTGAGTAAACTCACATCTGGTCTGAAGATGGCAGGCATGAAAGCAGGGACTGTTGCTGTCTTCTATCAAACGCTTCTTGTGTGATTGCATCTAAAGGAATATGGGTGATGTTTCAAAGCCATAGGGGAGGGAGTCCCTCTTTTTCAAAATCTCTTAGATATTCTAGATGTTTGGTACACTATTTTCCAAATTTGCTACTTTTTTTGGGTGGGGGGGTACCCTGGATTGAACTCAGGAGTACTTGACCACTCAGCCATATCCCCAGCCCTATTTTGTATTTTTTATTTAGAGACAGGGTCTCACTGAGTTGCTTAGTGCCTCACTTTCGCTGAGGCTGGCTTTGAACTCATGATTCTCTTGCCTCAGCCTTCCGAGCCACTGGGATTACTGGTATGCACCACCACACCAGTTGTTTTCTTTAAGTCTTTCCCAATACTTGGAGTGGAGGCAATAGAGATAAACTGTTATTAACTTGATGACCTATATGCTATTGCCATACATAAAAATTGAATGGGGCCAGGCGCAGTGGCGCATACCTGTAATCCCAGAGGCTCTGGAGGCTAAGGCAGGAGGATTGCGAGTTCAAAGTCTGCCTCAGCAAAAGTGAGGTACTAAGCAACTAGGTGAGATCCTGTCTCTAAATAAAATACAAAATAGGGCTGGGGATGTGACTCAGTAGTCAAGTGCTCCTAAGTTCAATCCCTAGTACTCTCCCCCCACAAAAAAAAAATTGGACACCCTTCCAAGTAACAAATAAAATGGACAGTGAACTGGTCATGGTAGCACACATCTGTAATCCCAGTGACTCGGTAGGTTAGGACAGAAGGATCGTCGCAAGTTTAAGGCCACTGTGGGCAATTCAGCAAGATCCCATCTCAAAAACAAAAATAAAAAGTATTGGGGATATAGCTCAGTGGTACAGCACTTGCCTGATGAGGCCCTAGGTTCCATCCTCAGCAACCCCTCCCCCCCCCAAAAAAAAAATGGAGAGGGAAAATCTGAAATTTTTTCAGAAGCACCAACTCTGATTCTTTGGATGTTTCTAAAGTGATCCAGTGAAGCTTCCCCAGCTTATCAGGGAATGTTTTTTTTTTCCCCCCCAGTTCTGGGGATAGAACCCAGGGCCTTGAACATGCTACGCAAGTCTCCACCACTGAGGTACATCCACAGCCGGAAAAAAATTTCCTTTAACACTATGGTCGAGCCAGGTCTGTAATCCCAGCACTTAGGGAGGCTGAGACAGGAGAATCGCGAGTTCAAAGCCAGCCTCAGCAATGGCGAGGCACTAGGCAACTCAGTGAGACCCTGTCTCTACATAAAACACAAAATAGGGCCGGGGATGTGGCTCAGCGGTCGAGTGCCCCTGAGTTCAATCCCCAGTACCAAAAAAAAACAACCCACTGTGGTCATCTCAGAGTTGACCGGTGAACTCCCACTGACCTTCTGAATCTTATTTGAAGAAATATTTACAAAGACCACCCCTGCTTATAGGTGTACCAGAAATGACCTTCCACTTCCAAAAACAAGTTCCTCAGTCTGCTTTGACTTTGAAATTCCATTCACTGAAGACAAAGCTCATCTTTCATAAAGAAAGAAAAGACTTAAAACATAAGAGGTGACATCTGAAACAAGTTAAGTGGTTCTAGAACATTCCTAAAAGTGGATTTAGAGAGGTATAGGCATTTGGGGTTGTTGGGAATGGAAAAGAAACAATGAGATGAGGTGAATACATGCTGGAATCTCTCCTCCAGACCTGTCTTGCCTGATGGCTTTGTGTTTATACACATTTATCACTGGTTGTCACATTGGCCAACGCCAGCCTCATCCAGCATCAGAGGCTTTGTCCTGTTGCTTTAATGTGGAAATCTGCCATTTCCACTTATATAAAAGCATAACTACAATAGCAATGCTCTTTAAAACGTCCAAGACACTTAGACCAAGATTGTTTTGCAAATGTACAACAGTGCAGTAGTAGGTGTGCTGTGCTGTGGGTTGGCTACTGGCGGGACTTACTGAGAGATCAAGATGGGTGCATGGTTGAACACTTTCTTCTGCGCTCTCGAGCTTACTCTCCCCTGACCTCTCACCTGCTTCTCGGGACCTATCTGACATGACCCATCTCGATGCTGATAACCATGCTGACTGTACCTCCAATGTGTGTCCCCTCTGGTTTGCCTACAGGGATGGGAAAGTCACAGTTACATGTCAGAGGGAGCAAGATGTAGGTGAACTGCAGCTGTGCCCCGTTTCTCAGGATGATCATTCACCCTTCTGGTGCTTTAATGGCTGTGGGTTGGGTGATGGTGCTGAAGTATGGCCTGGGCATGGGCATGTTAATTTTACTACCTTAGTCTAGTGTACCTGCAGTGGCCCTGGAGCCTGAATCTGCCCGTCTTCCTCCTGTGCCCGCCTCTGCATTTTCCTTCACAACGCATGTTTCCAGACTTCTTACCCAGGACCACATTGTGATTAATGAGTCCACTGACAGAAAATAGATGGGCAAACTTGAAAACTAAAGCACATCCCAGACCATTCTCTTTTCATTTTGAACAACGGGAATTAATGCAAGCAAAAGGATTAATGAAAGAAAATAAGAGCCAATGAAATGAAGATGAAGTGGGCATTGAATTCATTTTCTAAAGGTTGGGCACCTTGCAACTCAAGCATCAAATAATCTACTACCAAGATGATATAACAAGCAAATAAACCCCAAAAACTTATTTCTAATTTTATCATTTTATAATTTTGAGGGTTTTTTAAATTTTTTTTCAATACTGGGGATTGAACCCAGGAGCACTCTACCACTGAGCTACACCCCCAGGCCATTTTTATTTTAAGACGGGGTCTTGCTAAGTTGGTCCAGGCTGACCTAGAACTTGTGATTCTCCTGCCTCAGCCTCCTGAGTCACCAGGTGGTAGCACTTGGCCGCATCTGCAACACATTCTTTTTTTGGGGGGTAGGGGGTATCAGAGATTGAACTCAGGGGCACTCGACTACTGAGCCACATCTCCAGCCCTATTTTGTGTTTTATTTAAAGACAGAATCTCATTGAATTGCTTAGCACCTCACCATTGCTGAGGCTGGCTTTGAACTTGGAATTCTCCTGTCTTAGCCTCCCAAAGTTCTGGAATTACAGGTGTGTGCCACCGTGCCCAGCTGTAACACTTTTTTTAAATTTTTTATTTATTTTTTATTAGTTGTTGATGGACCTTTATTTATATGTGGTGCTGAGAATCGAACCCAGTGCCTCACACATGCTAGGCAAGTGCTCTACCACTGAACCACAACCCCAGCCCCTGTAACACATTCTTAAGTAAAGCTCTACTCTTTTTATTCTTTTGGTCAAAAACAAAATAGCGTACTTGATATTTCAAAATACCTTTGACCTAATCATTTAACATGGCTTCAAGAAAGCCTTTAAAACTACATGTATTATTTTGTGCCTGGGATGATGAGTCTTGAAATATTTGCTAATACTCTCAAATATCACAGGGCTTACCTCCAGGTAGCCTTCAACTATGAACAATGCCCTCAGTATAATTAATTCAATCAACTTTTGCAAAAACTATTTTCAAGCCTTAAAGTGGACCACCAGGGTAGAAGGGGAGGGAGGGAGAAGCGCTAGGGAGTGATATTGGCAAATGAAATTGTTATACTGTATACATGTACAAATATGTTACAAATCTTACCATTATGTACAGCTATAATGCACCAATAAAAAATGAAGAGAAAATAGGGAAAATTTAATTAAGCTGACCACAAAATTTGAGGCATATAGCAATATATTTTAGAAATTTCCCCCTAGTTTTGTATATGGAAAAAAATCCTTCTTTAATTTTTTCCCAGAAAATAACAAACTTATCCATTCCTTCTTATCGTCTCATAATTATATGGAATTTTCTCATTGCCTTATCCTGAAATTTAATCCTTCAGCATTTCTACTTTGCCCCATGTGGTTGAATGGAATGTTTGACTTTATATATATATACACACACACACATACTATGCCTCACTGGGAAAGAAGAAATCAACCAAAATAGACATTTATGACAGATTTAAAGTTCTCTCATTTTAAGTAAACACATACCATAAATATTCTAATGAACCAAACTTCTAAATACGATCTCTCTGGTAACCACAGGGTGTTGATTCCAGGACCCCTTCGGGCACCAAAATGCGTGATGCTCAACTTAATCCCATAAAAGGGTGCAGTGTCTGAACACAGCCTACACACATTCTCCCACATACTTAAAATCATCTGTAGAGGATTCATCATACCTGATACAATGTAAATGCTA
This sequence comes from Geosciurus inauris, assembly GCA_004024805.1. Classification (NCBI taxonomy): domain Eukaryota; kingdom Metazoa; phylum Chordata; class Mammalia; order Rodentia; family Sciuridae; genus Geosciurus; species Geosciurus inauris. The sequence continues at coordinate 32,307 of PVHX01010412.1, forward strand.
CATAAATAGTTGTCACATTGTTTAGGGAACAATGACAAGAAACAGTCTGTACACATTTGGGACAGATGCAACCATCCCAGGTCTAACCACAAAGTGTGCAACCTGCAGTTGGTTGAATCTGCAGATGCAAAAACCAGGGACACGGGGCCAATTTTATTCACCAAAGGTTTCACATTGAAAACATTGTCAAAAAAAAAAAAAATCGTGTAACACCAATGTCCTCTAGCCAACGCTGATGCAAAGGGCATCAGATCTAAGTCTGAAGGAGTCCAAATAACCAGCAGACGGCTGAAATTGAAATTGTTGGGGCCTTCATAACTAAAATATGACCTTTTCTTTAGAAGCAACCTGTCTGAAGAAATAAATGCAATGTAGTGGAGACGGAGTGTGACTCATAAATAACAAGCCAAGCACCATCTGTGGCATTTGCTAATCTACTCTAGGCTGATTAACTGAAGCCTAGCAAATTCAAGGAAAGCCAAAGATGATTAAAAGATTCAGGAAGAATGCCTACCACACTGAGAAAACAAGAAACAAGGCTTATTCTATCCAGGAAAGAAAAACCTGGGGCCAGCTGCATAGCAATCTTCAGTGTGCAGTGGCTGTTGAGCAGGCTGAGGACAGACCACTGGCCAATGGGACAGAACAGGATGTCATGAATTCATCACGGGACTGGACACAAGACAGACTCATACTAAGGGGAGTCTGTGGATTGCCTGGGTGACCAGGGTGTGACAAGTGTGACCCCAGGCCCCCAGGCCAGGCTGAACACACCAAAGTATAGAAATGAACCCAGGGGAGCAAACCCAGAAGGGTAGACCAGGATGTGTTTCTTGGCAGTGGTGTCTTGAGGAGATGCGAGGGTCTCGGGACATGGCACAGAGCAAGGGACCTCCTAAGTACACTCTCCAGGTCCTCTCTCCCTCCAGAGCTCGACCCCAGCCACTCCCTTGCTGCTGGGGCCCTCAGTTCTCTTCTCTCTCCCCCAACTCCAACCACTCCCTCTCATTCCCTCGTCACCTCCTTCCCATGCTCTTATTCCCCCTCCTGGCTTCTTTCCCCCACACTTGTCCAGCCTCACTCTCTACCCACACGAGCACAATGGAGAGGAAGGAATGGAAACACTTGTGGTGAGATTCACTGGATGGCACACTTAGACGAAAAGGATGGCGGCATCCATCTCATTCTTCCATAAAGGCTCCTATTCCTGGAGCCTTGTAAGCTCCTATCTCTGGTATATCATGGGTTCAGGAAAGAACCAACTTTCCAATTAAGAGTCAATCAGAGCCAGGTGCGGTGGCGCACACCTGTAATTCCAGCACTTTGGGAGGCTGAGACAGGAGAATCGAGAGTTCAAAGGCAGCCTCAGCAACAGCGAGGCGCTAAGCAACTCGGTGAGATCTTGTCTCTATATAAAACACAAAATAGGGCTGGAATGTGGCTCAGTGGTCGAGTGCCCCGGAGTTCAATTCCCAGTACCATTAAAAAAAAAAAAAAAAAGCAGCAATCAGGCTTTGGTTTAAACAGTCTCTTCTAGACACACAGGTGATCAGCTCAAAGGTCCAACTCCAAGTTTTATCCCTTCTTGCCCCTCCCAAGATAGAGACTTGCAGGTAGGGAAGAGGTGACATATCTGTGGTAACTGAGGGGACAGCTGACCACAGGTCCGACCTCCTCAGATATGTCCCCGCACTACTTGTCCACACCCTGCTGCTGACAAGTGGTCAGTTCTTTTGACAAAGCTGGGAGTCTGAGGAGGTCTTTGTCCCTGTGAACTGGTTCCACCTGGTGAGAATTAGAAAGTTAGGTGGTCCATTTTCAGAGTATAGTATAGCCTTAATTGTAAGATTAGGATGTAAGAAAGGTAACTTGTAGCCTATGTATCTAAATTTCCTGGATCCAGTCTCCAAAGGATGGCCCAAGTGTTTCTAATCATAGCCATTTTAACTATATCCCTTCCCTTTACCCTCCCCAATTTTAAAATTAGCTACTCAGGTAGATTGTAACCCTTAACTCCTCCTATCAGAGAAAGGAGCAGTGCTGCATTAGGGACAAAAACAGGTGGACTGCCTACCCGAGTGGGCTCGCTTGCCAGGCTGTTTGGTAGAAGTAAATTTTGCCTTGGTGAGCTACCTCCAGTACGTGTCGGGTCCCTTTGGGCACTCTGGTACTTCTAACAACCTTATCACAGGCTAGTCCTGCAAATCCCCCAAGTCTCCAACACTACCACCTTGACTTCCAGCAGCCCCTTTCCTGACAGACTGCCTGGGTGGGAGGAGGCAGGAGGGCTGCTAGGGTTTCCATTCCTGCCTCAGAGTACACAGGAACTTCCCAATCCTTTCTGCTTAGATGCAGCCTCCAGCCATTTCTAATCCACCGTCTGGGCTGCTCCATACTGAATACTGTGGATTCTTTTACAAGACTTGAAATTTTTCCTATACTGTACTAGGAAAACTAGAAGCAAACCTGCTTACTTGGAGGATCCCAAGTTCAAAGCCAGCCTCAGTAACTTAGCAAGACCCTAAGCAATGTAGTGAGACCCTGTCTCAAAATACAAAATAAAAAGGGGTAGGAATGTGGCTCAATGGTAGAGGGCCCCTAGGTTCAATCCCTGGTACCCAACCTGCTTGCTCTGAGAATGTACTCCCCCAAAAGACTAAGGAGCATCTGCCATAGACATGCTGGGACATGCCGGGACTAAGTTGCTGGCCATAAGGAACAGCAGCCATTGGCATACTTAGTCATGTCTGGTTGCAAGTGATAAGGGGCTGTAAGGGGCACTAGACATAGGCCTGCTTAACAACAAATGGCTACAATTGATAGGGAGCACAGCTCCATGCACATGCACAAAGAAATGCCCAGTTGCAATTACATCATCTCACCGGACATAACTAATGGATATTGACTTTCACTGGGTTTAACCAATCACTAATGCACACCACCAACTTGGAACTGTATTTAAACTGCTTGTCCTGCCACACTGAAAAGTCTTGCTCTAAGGACATCAGTGAGACTGGCTGCCTTGCTGTCTGTCCCCAGATTGACTCCACCATTCCTGGACATCCAACCATCGGCTGGAGAGAACCACCAGACAATGACACCATCTGCTCTTCTGCTAAGAGAAGTCGTGCAGCATCGGAGGTATTTTGGGGCTCGTGGTTGCTCTAGGATTGTGTGATTTGTTTGTAGGGTTTAATTAGTGTGCATTGAATGCTAGTTGGGGTGCTTCAGCAAACCAACACGTTTTGCATTAATTGTTTATATCTGATGATTGGTGTGATCAAATATACTTTTGCATTTAAAGACAATCGGCCTCTGAGTAATTATTAATCGCTCTGCTCCCAACAAAGACACACTTTGTTTTTAACTTCATTGAGCCTTTGGCCATGAAAGCATGAGGAGAAAACCAGAGTCCACTTATTTGGTGATGTATTACCTCCCCTCCCCCCAAGCCTCTCTTTGCTGCCATCTTGGTGTAGAGGATGGGACTGTTGTGCCAATAGTCTGCCTGTGTCCTTCCCACCAAGTGGGAAGCACTGTTCATCTCTTCAGAACTTCTTTGATATTGTCCGTTCCTTCCCTGGGAAATAGGTCTTAAAGGTGAAGGTTGAAGGTGGAATTGGAATTAGGAAAAACAAAAACTCTTACCAGACTGGGCGTGGTGATGCACACCTGTAATTTCAGAGATTTGAGAGGCAGAGGGATGAGGATCACAAGTTCAACTCCAGCCTCAGCAGCAAGATCTTGTCTCAAAAAGAGAAATGAAAAGGGGGAGGGGTTGAGGATGTAGCTCAGTGGTAGGGCACCCCTGGGTTCCATCCCCAGTACTATGAAAAAAAAAAACTATCAGTGTTTGAATAGCATTCCCGTGACATACTTACATCACCAAATTCCCTGTACTTACCAGGGCATAAATGTGAAATAGTCAACTTTTTCCTAATCCCCCTCCACACTCCATATCCTCCTTTCCTTTCCCATCACTCCAGGGCATCCTGGACAGATCCCATCCCATCTGGTTATTAACAAACCATCTAACACTTCAAACTCTATTAAAGTCACTTCCTCCCCTAACCCCCACTCCACGGCAGGATGAGTCAGGGCCTGACCGCCTGGAGTGAGGTGGGGCTAGGGAAGGTTGACTCTGAGAGTCTCTCCGCCCTTCCCAGGCCTGGCTCAGGCAAGCAATGGCATCCAGAAGAGGGAAGGGAAGGGACTGGCTTCTACTCTGCAGGCTTAGCAGTGGCCCTTGCCCTGTAACTGCCCTGTGTGTGAGACAGCATCTGGAATCCACCTCTCGGGGAGCACATGTGAGCTGGTCAGAGGGCCCCGGAGGGATCTCCTGTTGCAATCTCCCCATATGGAAGCTCTCCCACCCAGCCCCTCAACTCTCCCATTGTACCTCCAGTCCTGTGCATGACCCTGGGGAGGGAGGTGGTGTTAAGCAAAGTGAGCTGGCTGCCCTAAGGAACTTCTCACATCCGTGCTGTGCCACATGCTGGGCAGGTAGGCTGGCTGCTCCCCAGACCTCTTCCCTGTGAGTATCCATTTTTTTCCAGCTACCTTCTCTTTGGGAGGAATAGGCAGCCTTGTAAGCCCACTGCCTTCGCAGGGTCAAACGGAGGCCACCCTGAAAGCCTCCACCTGGTAAATGAAGTTGGAAGTAGCTGGTCTCCAGTGGGAAGGGAGGACCCACCCACCCAACTTCTTCCAGGCTTCTTTCGTAGATCAGAAACAGGGGACATGGGTGGGAGCTGCCATCTGGTTCTTCAGCCCCTTAGGAACCTGGAGCAAGTGTCAGACCTTGCTTACTGGTCTTATCACTGAGCCTGTGTGTCAGACACAAGGCAAAGGAAACGGTCCCTTGGCCATCCTGCCACTTCAGTCCAATGCCCACTGCACCTTGGAATCTTCCTCCCAATTCTTTGAAAGTAGACTCACTCCCCTTAACAAATGAAATGACTTCTGACCAGCAGTCACTGACGGGTACTATGTGCCACTTCTAAGACCTTTCTCAAGATCCTGTTGTTCTCTACAAGAAACAGATTTATGAAATGGGGTTGATGATCCAAATTGATGCATCATCTTCATTTCCGATTGAATCAGATGTTTTTCCCGAAGCGCTGTTCTCTTATTGTCCAGATACTTTCTACAAGTCTGCAATCATGGAATCATTTTCTCCTCTTTATGCTCCATCTTCTGTTCATTTTCATCCCCCCCCCCCACACTAGGGATGGGATCTGGAGGAGCTCCATCACTGAGCTCCATCCCCAGCCCTTTTTACTTTTTATCTTCAAAGTCTCCCTAAATTGCAAAATCTGGCCTTGAACTGGTGATCCTTCTGCCTCAGCCTCCCAAGTCGCTGGGATTACAGGCACGCGCCACCCCACCCAGCTCAACTCTACATTATTTTGATCAGTATCTTCATTGCCCAAAACAGTCCCTGCCAATGAATTTGGCTACCATATATGCTATTTATAATTTTAAATGCAATGCCATCTAAGCAGGATTTGGATTTTAAAACTGTCTCATTATGCAAAGCTCTAGTGAGGTCCAAGAATCTTTACCCTGAAACATTTCTAATGTGTGTTTAGTAATCTACAACTTTAAAAGAAAAAAAGGAAAACGTTGGACTCTTGCAGAAGCATCAATTTAACAGTAAAATGCTGCCTCCTTCTGGAAATTTTTATTGGACATAATAAAGAAACTGCTGTAGAGACATTGTCTCATGGGAAAAAATGTAAGAACAATGTTTAAGGGAAATTTCAAGGAAACAGAAGTAGAGAGCTAAAGTAAGCTTCAAAAGATTGCTGAGATTCTGCCTTGAGGCAGGAAAACATCTAAGCTACCTGTCCTATATGTATGATTTGACCGACTATCCTTTTAAAGATCCCTTACTAATAACAGGGGAAGTAGAAAATAGATAATAAAATTGGAATTAGCATAATCTCCATTTTTAAATTATGCCACTAGACTTTGAATATTTAAACACAACTTGCACTGTCATTTGTGCATGCTCACACATCAACACTACATGCCTAAAAAATGTGTGCGTGCGTGCCAGGAAATGCCTAGGTTCTTGATTTATAGCCAGCAGTCACATGAATTTGGGAAATCACTTAATCCCTCTGAGTCCCAATTTCCTTGTCTATAAATGAGGGTATTAAACCCATTGTTGTTGACCTCAAAAACTCTGAGCTGGGCATGGTGGCACACACCTGTAATCCCCACTGCTTGGAAGGCTGAGGCAGGAGGATTACAAGTTCAAAGAGCCTCAGCAAAAGCATGGCACTAAGCAACTCAGTGAGATTCTATATCTAAATAAAATACAAAATAGGGTTGGGGATGTGGCTCAGTGGTTGAATGCCCCCGAGTTCAATCCCTGGTACCAAAAAAAAAAAAAAAAACCCTTTGTGAAATTCACTAAAATCAACAAAGAACTCTGTGTGGGAGCAAATTCCTATATTATCTTTCAGGTTTTTAATATGTCTGAAGTAAAAGAAAATTAGACTTGTGGCCAACAAGAAAAATGCTTGGTGATGCCCCATGTGTTGCATGACCACATCTGGCACACCCAAATCAATCAACTGTGCTTTCTAGAGTAAAGAGAAGGGGTAAAGAGAAGGGGATGAAAGTTACAAATGACCCCAGACTGTGATTACACAAAAGTAAAATCCACTCAGTCCTCTAGGTGTGTTTTGTCCCCACAAAGCCAAACAGCAGGTGGGTCTCACCAAGGCCAATTTGGTCAGCAACCAGGAAAGCCCTATTTGCTCAGCTCATCCCTGAGCCAGCATTCCCAGACTCTACCAAGATCCCCGAACCAGGATCACATGCTGATCTTGCCCTGGGATGTTAAAGGAGCTTTCATGATGCTCCCAAGCCAGCCAGCTAAGAGACCAAAGGATACTCCAAATCCCCAATCCCTACTTGGCCTCTCTCTAGTGGGCAAGTGATTTTGCCTTAATTTTGTCTGAAATGAGTACAAGAGTATAACTACCTCATTAGACTGTTGAAAGGTGGGATGAGTGAATACACATGCCCCACTTAGAACAGTGTCTGCTGTCTGTGGTGCCTATCAGTTACTGCTCTTGGTGCTGCTCTTCTGACTACCGTGCTAGTCTGTCTCTGGCATGCACTTCCAGATCAATGACGTATCTCACAGCTCTTCAAAAATCCTCTGTTCATCAGTGTTTAGAATTTTGTTCCTATACTAGTTACATACTATATGTATATACTTTTTTGATAAAATTATAATTGCTTCCAGGTGCAGTGGCACATGCCTGTAATCCCAGTGAGTCAGGAGGGTGAAGCAGGAGGATTGCAGGTTTAATGTCAGCCTCAGGAATAGCATGGCACTAAGCAACTCAGTGAGACCCTGTCTCTAAATAAAATACAAAATAAAGCTGTGGATGTGGCTCAGTGGTTGAGTGCCTGTGAATTCAATCCCCAGTACTACCTACCTCCCCGCCAAAATACAAAAAACAGGCTGGGGATGTGGCTCAGTGTTAAGCCCCACCCCCCACCCCGGTTCAATCCCCAGTACAAAATAAATATGGTTAGGAATGTAGCTCAGTGGTCACACACGTATAGGTTCAACTCCCAGTACCCAAAAAATAAATTAAAAATAAAAACTACTAGTGTTATTTGATAGCATACAAGCCAAACCAAATCACAACTATTTTGAAGCTGTATAAGTTGATGCCCATGAAATAAAGGCTGAGACTAATACACACTTCAAGCTGTTAAACATTTTTTATGAGGAGGAAATATTTCAATTCCATTTTACCCCAAGAGCAGAAGCAGCTACCATAGCCCCAACTCAAAATTATTTGATAAATCACCCCAAGAAAAATACTAGAAGGCACCAAAGCTATTGATTAAAGACTAAAGTGACATCATCCACTAGATGGCATTTATTTTTAATTTGAATGGTTTTAGCTCACACTTGATCCACTGAAAACTTTCACTGGTTTGCACTTGACCCAGAAGTTCATATGCACCACTTTTTTGACTGGGTGGGAACCCTGAAGAGTTGGCTGAACTGAGGCTTAGGAAAACCCACAGCAGCTTATAGCCACAGGCATAAAATCCTTTTGGAGTTATGAAAGAGAAGCGATTTTAAATTCCACGTGAAATCTTCAAATCAGTAACTTTTTAAAGTAAATTATGGAGGCTGTGATCGAGGGACTGGCGAACCTATGTCTCTCAGTTCACTGCAGTGTAAGGAGCAGCCTAACAGCCACAGAGCAGCAGCTTTGCGGCAGGTTGTTGGCTCTGAGCCATGGGTTTCTCTGAAACTCTACCTTTTCCTCAAGTCTAGCAGCCTAATCACATCTGCATTTCCTTTCAATTAATTCCTAGGACAGACCCAGTGTTTATTCCCAGGAAAAGTAGAGTCTAGTGCTCGCTGGATTAAAAGCAGGGAGAATAGTCAGGTTTGTTCTGTTTGTTTCCCATAAGGACATTAAGAGAAAAGCATTTTAAATTTCAACAGTAAGACTTTAATATAGCCATAAGATGAAACTCAATAGGTGCTAAAATAAACTATAAAGAAACAAATGTAAATGTCCTTTCCATGCAGTGGAGAAGATGCTCTCATATTTGGGAAGATTTTTGCAAGACACCAAGGATGTGGCTACTGTATTTGCTAGCTCTTGCAGATTACAGGATTCGCATCAGATTCAAAGCCGCTGGAATTAAGTTCAAGTTGTCCACTAGATGGCCCTAATACACACCAAGTATCCTTAACCACTGGGACCTTAATACCCATGATAAATAAAACAATGTATTTAATACTTATGGGATTGAAGAAGTCCTCTTCTAAGGGAAAAGCTATGCAGTGGTCACCTAATTTTTCTTGATTGCCTAATAAAATAGAGAATTGAACATGGTATCTCTATTCCATTCCAACTCACGAGGAAAGTAAAACGTATAATAAATTCACAGGAAATAAAGGAAAAGGCAGATAACCAGATCACATTTTTAAGAAGATGTCAACAGGATGACAAAGGGTGAAAGCCAAGCATCAAGAGAGGGGACAGAAATGAGAAGCAAGTCTGCCTCCAGAGCTCGCAGCCACAGGGGATACAAAAGTGCCCCCACACTCTTGGAAGGGCAGGGGCCAGGGGAACTGAAAGGAGAAGTGAGCTATGGGAATCCAGTGCTGGCCTGCAAGACCTCCCGCACCTGTCTCCACTCATCTCCCACAACGCTGTTGGCCGGGCTAACTTGTCCCCTCCAAAACTAGACATCGGTAGATGCAACTAGGACACTGCATTTGACAAGCAGGTAGAAACCAGCTTGCTCCTTGCGTGATAATCCTCCAGCAAAGCTGACCCTAGGCAAGGCTTGCCACCCCCCATATGTCAGCTTTCCACCCTCACCCCTAAATGCAGACAGATCATCAGACGTTTCAGGAAAGCCCCCACAAAAAGACAGGCCACAAAGACCAAAGCAAAGAAGAAACAGACAAAAGAAGAAAACTTTGAAGAAACTGTAATTAGTAATTTTTATCCTCTGAAAAAGGAAAACAGAACTGTAAAATGAGAATCAGATGCTATTCCAAAGATTTTCTTAAATTAGCAATCAGAATGAGAAAGGGCTCTTAAAATTAAAGGTATAATAACCAGAAGGTAAACTTCAATACAAAGGTTAAAGGAGAATTTAAAGGAAGCTATAAACTCAAAGGAAGAAATCATGAAAAAAATGGTTGGAACATTAGAGGTGAATCCAGGATCCCCAACATTACACCAAAAGAGGTTCTGGAAAGAGAAATGAGCATAAACCAAAGAGAGGAAATTGTAGAAAAATAAGAGAACATTTTCCCAAATGGAAAGAAATAAGTTTTCAGATTAAAAGCATCAACCTAGTACCAACTTATTGAGTTTAGAAAGAAAAAAGTAAATCTAAGTCAAATACTATACAATTTTGAAACATGAGAAAAAAATCCTAAAAACCTTCAGAGAGGGCTGGGGATATAGCTCAGTTGGTAGAGTGCTTGCCTCGCATGCACAAAGCTCTGGGTTCAATCCCCAGCACACACACACAAACCCTCAAAAAAAAAAAAAAAAAGGGTGCCAGGTGCAATGGTGCTCACCTGTAATCCCAAAAGCTCGGGAGGCTGAGGAGGATTGTGAGATCAAGGTCAGCCTCAGCAACTTAGCAAGGCCCTAAGCAGCTCAGCAAGACCCTGTCTCTAAATACTAAAAAGGGCTGGAGACATGGAGTTGTGGCTCAGCAGTTAAGCTCCCCTAGGTTCAATCCATGATACAAAAGAAAAAAGAAAAGTTATACAACAGGTAACAAGATTGTACTAGATGTCTAAACCACATTGGAAACTGGAAGTCAACAGAACAGTACTTTCACAATCCTAAAGACTGGGTTGCTTTGTTTGCTTACGTCTGTTTTGTGGTACTAATTGAACCCAGGGCTTTGTGCGTGCTGGGCAAACATACTCCACAGCTGAGCTACATCCCCAGCTGCTAGGGTAAATTATTCTTACTCCCACTCCATACCCAACCAAGCTCTCAGTAAACTGTAGAACAGAGGTTTTTTTGTGACTCATCAGTTCTGGAAGAACTTACCTTTGGGGCACTGTTCTGCAAGAAGCTCCTGGAGGAGATAAATCAGGACAGAGGGACCCTTGGGGTCAGAACACCTGGACTCCCACCCAGAATAGAGGTTAAGCGTGAGGCCATGTGTATGGAGGCCTTTAGTGCACATAGCTGTGGGTGTGGGTGGAGGCTTTGGGCAAGACATCTCCAAGGGAAGAAAAAAAAAAAACAGAACTGATGGATTTTTTTCACCGATCTGACCTCTCCTGTGTTGTGACACAGCTCACACTGCTGGCAAGTTTGCAGAGCTGAAGGAAAATATTGATCACTGCTCTGATAAGATGGAAGACAGCTGTAAATTCCCCAAATCTAGCCGCACTGGCATCACAGACAAGGTTCCAGTAGGCCCATGTGTGTTGAGAGCTTCTCTAGCTACCTTCCTCTGGGATGCATGGCTGTTGGTGGCAAGAAACAGGGTTGCTGAGGGCCTCGTCAGAGCATAGGAGGGCTGTTGGAGCCAGTACCGTGTCTACCCAGAAATCTCTAAGGGCTCAAGAAATATCAGCCCTAACCTGCCATCCCAGCCCTCATTTTCTCTGTGGTGTGAGAAGAGGTTCAGAAGTGTCTCTCAGTTGACCACTAGCATTTTAACCTCATAGACAAGCTAATGGTAACAATGCTTCATAAAACCTTCAGAAGGACCCCAATTTGACGGCCCACACCTGTAATCCCAGGAAGGCTCAGGCAGGAAGATGGCAAATTAGTGAGACCCCATGTCAAAAAATAACAAGGGCATGGGGGAGAGCCCAGTGGCAGAGACTCCTGGTTCAATCTCTAGTAGTGGGGGAAAGAAAAATAACTTCAGAAGGAAAAGCAAATGTTTTGTAGGCCATTTGTGTTTTTAAATGCCAGCGCCTGCGCCGGGCCAAAGTGAAACCAAGTCCGCGAGGGAGCCGCGGATGAAAAAAACACGATTCTGAAGAAAAAGCAGCTCAAAGCTCGTGGCTCGCTTATTTCAGCACTCTGGGCTTATATATCTGTCCTACCCGCTGAAGGGCGTGGGAGGCGTGGAACTGCAGACCCAGGTGTGGAAAATGCTCAGGCTGGTAAACAAGCTCAGACCACGAGAACACGGGAGTCCAAGGAACAGTCAGCACCTGTGGCTTCTCTCAGAAATCAGGGTACAGCTGGTTCTGGTAAACAAAGTAGCCATGCACGCAAGAATGCTCTCACAATTCCCCCTCTCTTTTCCTAGAGCCTGTCTTAGGTTGCAGGGACCAAAGAACATGGCTTACCCGTCATCAGGTCTACGGCGTGGATGTTAACCGCCATAGCCCTGTCTTAGGTTGCTCAAGTCTTCGTCCCCGTCTTACCCGTCATTGACTTCCTAGGACTGCGCAATGCCCAGCCACACTTGGGCAGAGGGATTGTCATGGGAGAGCGCTACCATGGCTTGGTATTGTGCATGCTGTTGACGCCTCATAGATCGAAGTACCCTACAGCCACAGCATATCATGAGCAGCATTAACAGCATGAGCAGTCCGACCAGAGCAACAATTCCAGCCCATTTGTGCAGCATCATACCAATCTGTTGGAACAACCTAACACTGCCCCTGAATCCAGCAGTTTGACCTTGGTATTATTTAGGGCTGTAACTTGTTGTAATATAGTAAAGGTTCCACGGGCCATTCTTGCATTAAGACAGGTGGCCACCTTACCAGGCCCCAATAACGTTACCCAGGCATGAAGAAGTCAGTAGCATAAAAATCAGGAGCTTCATGATGACTAGAAAGGGAATTCTCCAAAGAATACTTACAAGCTCTTCAATAGGTCTTCACCAGCATCATCAGACTCTGTAAAACACAAAGAAAGGCTTCCCAGGAGGGAAGAAGCTCCTGGACAGATTCTTAGGTTATAACTTCCCTGACACATCTGTCAGGGACCCAAACAGGAGTGTCTGCATCATGGGGATAGACACAGACAGACCCTCGGGCTTGAGAAATTACAGGATCAGGACCATGCCATACTCCTGTCCTTAGATCCTTCCATTTCAATCTTTTGTGTCACCTCCGGATAGAACTGCTCGGGTTAACTGTTGCCAATCTGATGGAGTGAGATTCAAAGATGAAAAGGATTCAAAAATGGCTAAAGTGAAGGGCGCATGAGGGGCATATTGTACCACAGCATCCTTCAAACCTTTTACATCCTTGAAATCCAACGGCTGATGTCTGACTTGTCTGTCCTTGTTGGTTTTGCACTTCTATTACTGGGAACACCACACCTCCCGATTGAGGCTCTGGGGGCGCTGTAGGACCAGTAGGCCTCCTAGACTCATGTCCTGGATTAAAGGGAGGTGGCCTTCCCACTGAATAATACTTTGGTTCCTGCCTACATTGTTCTTTTAATTCCCACTCCTGTAATCTCTCTTGCAATGTCTGGATATCCTGTTCCAACTGCAATTCCTCATCTTCCTCCTCATCCTCTCCTTTCCCTTCCTCGCTATCCGTTTCAACTTCTTTAAGGGACTGGGTAGAAATCACTTCTTGGGTGGATTCAAAGGTCTTAAATAACTCACTGACTTGTTCCTGAATCAAAACCCTTTTACTTAAAAGAGAGTCCTCAATTAGCCTCCATACAGAGAAGGTGGTAATGGGAAAAGACTGTGGCCCCTCTGTGTGTAGCCTTTTCTGTAAGTCTGCATGCACCTGTTCCCAATCTGGAACATTGAGACCTCCCAAATGAAGGAACCAGGGACTAGACTGCTCTATAATCTTTAAGAAGGCCCTTATAGTACTCTTTTTTTAGCCCCGTACCCTTTTTCTTCAACAGAGTTTCGATCTGATTTTCCAACAATTCCCTACTGTGGGTAGTGCCCATCTTTACCTGCACTATTAACAATTCACCCCCTACTTACCGGCAGGTCCCAGGGTGTCCGTCGGCGTTCCTTCCCTTCTTCTGATCTCGGTGGAACCTCCAGATGCCAGTGCCTGTGCCTGTGCCGGGCCAAAGTGAAACCGAGTCCGCGAGGGAGCCATGGATGAAAACACACACACACAACAATGATTCTGAAGAAAAAGAAGCTCGTGGCTCGTTTATTTCAGCACTCTGGGTTTATATCTCTTTCCTACCCCCTGAGGGGCGTGGGAGGTGTGGAACTGCAGACCCAGGTGTGGAAAATGCTCAGGCTGGTAAACAAGCTCAGACCACAAGAACATGGGAGTCCAAGGAACTGTCAGCACCTGTGGCTTCTCTCAGAAATCAGGGTACAGCTGGTTGTAAACAGAAAGTAGCCATGCAGGCAAGAATGCTCTCACATTTAAACATGGCAGCATTTAAGTTGTTGGATTTTAAAATCAGTATTCTTTTTTTAAAAAATTTTTTTTAGTTGTTGATGGGCCTTTATTTATTTATTTATATACAGCACTGAGAATCAAACCCAGTGTCTCACACATGCCAGGCAAGTGCCCTGCCACAGAGCCATAACTCCAGCCCCAAATCAGTATTTTTGGGTGAAAAAACTTGACCAAAAATCTGTCACAGAATTTTATTTTTGGGGTGGAGGGGTACCAGGGATTGAACTCAGGGGCAATCAACCACTGAGCCACATCCCCAGCCCTATGTTGTATTTTATTTAGAGACAGGGTCTCACTGAGTTGATTAGCACCTCGCTTTTGCTGAGGATGGCTTTGAACTTGAGGTCCTCCTATCTCAGCCTCCCAAACCACTAGGATTACAGGTGTGCGTCACCAAGCCCAGCTATCACAGATTTTGAGTCCCATTAAAATAAAGTTTAGTAAGGAAAGAAAAACAAGACAAAACAAAACATCAGGGTTCATAGAAAAGGAAAAAAGACAGACTGCCCAAGGAAAAAGACTTTTTGCTAAGAAAGGGAAGTCTGAAGTATGAGTCCCCACCCACCTCAGGAGGAAGGCCTGCAGGCCAGGACAGCACAACAGGTGAAGGGCACAGGTCAGGAGGAGCTGGTGCTCTTCCAGCAACTGGCAAATGTTGACCAGGAGCCAGGCACAGTGGCGCACGCCTATAATAACAGCACTTTGGGAGGCTGAGATAGGAGGATCGCAAGTTCAAAGCCAGCCTCAGCAATGGCGAGGTGCTAAGCAACTCAGTGAGACCCTGTCTCTACATAAAACACAAAATAGGGCTGGGGATGTGGCTCAGTGGTCGAGTGCCCCGAGTTCAATCCTCAGTACCCACAAAAAAAAAAAAAAACGTTGACCAGGGTCACTGCAGGTACAGGCCTCAACCTAAGATCAAAGCAGTCCACAGCAGCCCACCTCCTTGCCTTAGGGGTGTGGTGAGCGAGCCCCACCATTAATACAGCCCAAACACGTTTGTGTCTTTCCACAAGTCAGAAGTTATTGAATAACAATAAATGCACAAGTTACTCCACTTTAAGTGGTGGTGATCACTAAATACTTGTGGGTCATCTGATAGTCATAAACCAGGCAATTGCATATTCTTTTTTTTTTTTTTTTGTCGGTACTGGGAATTGAACTCAAAAGTACTCAACCACTGAGCCACATCCCCAGCCCTATTTTGTGTTTTTATGTAGAGACAGGATCTCACTGAGTTGCTTAGCACCTCGCCATTGCTGAGGCTGGCTTTGAACTCGCGATTCTCCTGTCTCAGCCTCCCAAAGTGCGGGATTACAGGCTTGTACCACTGCGCCCAGCTTTGCATATACTTCTATTCCATTCCAATCTTAATTTCTACTACCTATAACACTGAAACGCACATCAGATTTCATGCACTTATATATATATTCCACATAATTAGATAGATAGATCACAGAGAACTAAGAAAGGTGAATGAACACAGGGTTACAGAAAGCTAAACCAAGAGCACAGGCAGAGAGAGATGAAGGCAGAGTCAGAGTCCCTGTAAGTGCTCTGATAAGAGTTTTGTTTTGTTTTGTTTTGTTTTGGTACTGGGGATTGAACTCAGGGGCACTCGACCACTGAGCCACATCCCCAGCCCTATTTTGTGATTTATGTAGAGACAGGGTCTCACTGAGTTGCTTAGCGCCCCGCCGTTGCTGAGGCTGGCTTTGAACTCGCAATTCTCCTGTCTCAGCCTCCCTAAGTGCTGGGATTACAGGCTCGAGCCACCGCGCCTGGCTCTGACAAGAGTTTTAACAAGCCAGTTCCATAGAGTTGTCAAGGTAGAGGGTCCAGATGGACAGGGTTTCAGTTTCAGAGTACCAGCTTGGAGTGTTAGCTTGAGGTGTCAGCTTGGAGTGGGCCACGCATCGTTCTCATGCACAGGAGAAACTGTGCTTGCTGAACCCCTAAAGGACAGGAAACTGGAGGTTGGCCACTGTCAACTTTCCTGGGCAAGGCTTGTGACAAGTGAACAGTGATTGGGTCAGTGTGCCTCCATGCCCAGTCTTGCTGGGGAAGGAATTCCTATTAGGGTCTTAGGTGATGGAGTTATGGCTGGTGAGGTGGATAAGCTCCTGTGTCTGGTGTTCCTGATGTGATTTGTGATGGCCAAGAGTCCAGGTGCTCCTGATTTAGTTGGATCAGTTGGCACATGTAAGTTATTTATCAATTTATGCCTGTGGTTGTGCCAGGAAAGCAGTGATTGTTTACTTGTACAAAGTGTAGAGTCATTCTACCTTGGCACTTGAACTCAAAATGGAGTCACTTATGGCAAATTACTGCTTTACACAATGGAGTCACTCAGGACACACACAGTCTGAGAACTGCTGTTCTATACATCATGGAGTCACTCAGTTTTAGGCACAGCCTCAGAACTGCTGTTCTATACACAGAG